>JAOWCC010000577.1:107221446-107499113 GCA_030867875.1 Actinernus sp. WN-2022 | reverse complement strand
CACGTGATTTTAAGAACATGCCCATATCTCCCTCATTTCTAATGCCAGCACGCTCAAACCTGACAGACATGGTAGTAGGTCCCTATCAAGCACCTAGTGGTGATGACGTAACGACGACGTCATCGGTCACGTGATTTTTAGTATAACAAAATAATTTGCTTTTTGATTTTCAAAGAGAGTTGTCTTCATAAGCCACTCGTGTGGAAGCCAACGCCAAGACTTTTCATGAACATGAATGGGCGCGTTGTCTACAGCACGATGTTCATCCTCCTCAGCTTAAATCCCTTCTACATCATTTAAAAACTCTTCATCGCTTTGAGTAGCATGATCTTCCTCTAGGTTGCGAATTTCATCGTCAAATATAGTTGAAGGCAAGAATATTTCTTCATCTGTTCAAGATATTTCTATTCTGCTCAAAGAACAGCGAAACCTCTGGCATGAATGGTTTTACATTCACAGTCATTTTAAATAAGTTTTCCTTTTTTTCAGAACAAGACAGAATGGAGTTTAATATATTCAAATGTGACTTAGTATTTACCGAAATTTTGACATTAATTATTTCTCTTTATCGAACTGAACTGAAATAACGTAATATATTCGCATAGGTTCCATCCTAAAACAAGAGCCCATCTGGGCTTTCACTCGGGCCACATGAGATTGAAGATGAAATACACTTTCATTTGAAATCCTCTTAGTAATATTAACCAAAGGAAGAATTATTAGCTGAATTTAGCAGTCTTTAGGAGTGGCCGGTAGCGCGGTGACTTTCATTCTCTGCTCCCCTAGCATGTATGTTGACCTTTTAATTTTAAACATACTTATTCATGTAACACACGTTTACAATTTAGTCTGCTGTTCTGTTATACTGCAGGTTCCGAGTACTAATAGATTATTGTCTCAAATGTATGTTTATATTTGTACCATATTATAAGTTGTATCCTGTCCATCCTGTGATGGAGCTAACTATGTCAATTTGTGTGCCTCTATGTAACTTTATCTGCTATTCTTGCCATTACGAGTCCATCTTGGTAGTTGTTGGATTATTAACTGAAATGCCTGTTGGTTATCTCTAATTAAAAGCTTTACCCACATTCCCAAAACTTCAGTCTATTCATTATATTAAAGAACTATAAAGGGAATTGTTGGAAGCCTTTAATTTCTCGAACCAAAACCTCGGCCGTGAGAGGTTTCTTGTTTAAGTTTACCTTGAGAGTTGAATATTGCTTGGGTCATCATAAATTATTCTGTGCTGGCGAGCGACAGTGTTGCTCTCACAGTTCAGGAGTTCAGATGTCTTCAGACTTCGATAGAGGATAATAACCCACTGTTTATGTTTGATAAAACGTTTGCAAGTTACATTTGGCTAGCGTTAGATTCCCAAAAACTCAATTCTGCGCCGATGTGGACCGGATAAAAACTCGTTTAAACTCTTCGATATGTGATTTCAAAGTTCAGCGGGGCATTTTGATTTAAAGATCAATTCGATTGAGTGTGGGAAATATGCTAGTCATGAAGTTGCTAGTTGCAGTTCCGTGTTGCTAGTTGCGAATCCAAAATACTAACCCTACATTTAAAACTACCCTAACCGTCAACAACGGGTGCTCACTCACTTAGCTCACTGAATTTATGGTGTTTGGAGCTAGTCACTAATATGAGTTTTAGGGCTAGATCACTAAACAACACATGCTTCTTCGATCTCCCTATATATATATGAACTAATGCAAATCATAACCCTACATTTAAAAATACACTAACCGTCAACAACGGGTGCTCATTCATTTAGCTCACTGAATTTATGGTGTTCAGAGCTAGTCACTAATATGAGTTTTTAGGGCTAGATCACTAAACAACACATGCTTCTTCGTTCTCCCTATATATATGAACTAATGCAAATCCTAACCCTACATTTAAAAATACCCTAACCGACAGTTCAAACTTGGACATATATAGTATTATTTTCGCACGATTCACTTAGTGGTGATGACGTAACGATGACGTCATCGGTCACACGATTTTTAGTATATACCAAAATAGCTCACTGACCATCCACGAGTTGCCCTTAGGGGCCCTATGTTTCTTATTTGTCGAGATTTTGCGCCGTCAACCAATCAGATTGCACTGGCCACGTGAACACATACACATATAGCCGCGAAAGACTGGGGCAAACAAGATGGCGGCAACCGGGAGTAAGCTCCCGGGAGAGAAAGTTAGGAAATTTCTCCCATCTCTCAAATGTAAACAGCTTAATGTTTATTTAACTTCATTCGTGGGAAAGCCTTCCAACAGGCTCCGGATATTTCAACTGGCGCCCTTGTCGGAGCTGAAGGATGTTTTTACCCAGAGATTTATCATTCCACACACCAACACCACACGAGTACTCAGTAGGCAAAGGTATCGAAATGGCAAGATGTCGAGTTTTTCTAGGACTTTGGATGGAAATTTCTCACATTTTACGAAAATATTAGGGATTAGCTGGCTCTCCTACGCTCGTGGCCTGACGTGGTGAAATATTTGAACGGACATTGTAAGTAGAACACACATAGAACTTACCAGATTGCATTGTTGTTATTTCATATTCGTTTTTGTTTATAAAAGTAATGGCATCAAATATAGCAGTGAATGGCTCGATTCCTGTTGTTCTAGGCCAACGTCGACACCCAGTATCGAAAAAATACGAGTGGAAATCACGTTTCGTTAAAAATTTCAGCGTCCTTATGATGTAGAAAATGAACACTAACAACTATAAATATTTGAAACGTTATTTCACATTTAGAACGACACATCCCTAGATATTCACAAGGGATATATAAGCCATTAGCTAAAGGTAAAATTACAGGTTAGATGTATGCTAATAGCAACTGTGCTTAGACAGTGAAGTTAGAAATAATATTATCAGTCCATCAATACTACTGAATAGCATTAATTTCTAAAAATGTTGAAAAGTATGGGTTGGTAAGAATTATTTTCTAAAATACAAAAAAAAAAAAAAATTGTAATAGTTTTGAGCAAGTTAAAGACCCTGTGTCCGAGCCCATGGTGCTTTGCGCGCGCAAATCATTTCCGTAGGCTACAAAAATCAGAAAGATCGTCGTTGTTGTTATGTGACTCTCGAATCTTTCGAAATCCATCCCTAGTTTGGGCCATCGTGTAATTATTCATAGGTATATATGCTTAACTGACTTTCTTTTATCTTAACTTTTGAATATATTCTTTTTTAAATGAAACTTTAGTTCGAATATTTCTAGAGTGGCGAGTAGAGGAATTCCGGAGAAAGGACCGAGACAGCGAGGCGAAGCGACTCGACAAATAATCCTTCAGAAGTCCACATTTTACTTTCTCTAGATCTACAAGAGAACACTTGTGGTTCAAAAGGACTACTACGTGAGTTTCCCGGGGATTTGCTGCACTAATGGACCGTCGGGCTTCGTTGGAAATACAAAGCACAAAGCATGCAACCACTTCTGGCATCAAGATCATTCGTAATTATAATTTCGCATGGCTAAGCTCCACTGAGATGTTACGACGTATCTGTATATGTTTTGCATTTTTATTAGCAGAGAAAGCAATGTCCTTAACCTTTTTTTTCATCCTCCAGTAGGTCCAGAAAGTCTTGCTACCAAAACTACGATCGCGGGTCAAAGTCCAATCTGCCGAGTTCAGCTGTTCTCGCACTCGAGTCAAACTCACAGCGAAGTAACGAGTCGACATTTCATTTTACACTCAAAATGTATCATTCGCAAGGAAAGTAGAGATCTTCAAATACAGCTAAGCAATACTGGAAACATGAAAACAAGGTAGCAAGAGTATGTGTTTGCTTGTAGAGTTGTGAAAAGTCGCACTCGTAAACCTAATTAGAATCTAAAGACACGGAACAACTGGCTTCCTGCCGAATACTGTTAAAATCATATTCGAAGCATCCGGAGAAAATTCGTGGGCTCGATTGGGTTTCTAATCCGGTAGAAATTATGAAATTCGTTATCCAAAGTATATGGGTACTTCTTTTATGAAACTTATAAACAATCGAGAGCATTTTAGTTCGCCTAAAATCTGGCCTTTAATTTATGCGGCCGTTGATAAACAAACTAATCATAACATTGGCGCAAAGCACCATGGGCTCAATTACTGGGAGCAGTTGTAATAGGCCTTTTGCAGGGAACAGTCATGTGCTGATATAATATTTTCTTAACAAATGAATTGAGCTTGTGATTTTCATGGGAAAGACATTTCCATGCATGGATGCTGGATGTCAAGTTATCTTTTAAAATACTGTTTTAGAAAGATCGACAATCGATTGGAGGTGGAAAATAGCATTTACAAACAGGTTTGGCTAATAACACTACCTGACTTTTTCCTTGAGTAATGTTTTTTTTGTTTTTCTGTATCCCAAGAGGAAATGTACCAATTTCTGTAATTGAAAAACAAAGCACTGAATCTTCTGGAGAACTATCACGTGGTCTGAAATGGGGCAACAAACAGGCAAGCTGCCGACTAGGTCTGTTGAGATGCCTGCCTTTATTTTTCTGGTGTTCCCTTTCGAATACAACCCACCAGTCGAGATCGCGCTAGCTCTGTTATTCCAAGTATTCACTGGATGCGTAGGCAACGATTCGCTAAAAATTACAATGTTATTAAAGCTTACATGAAATCATATTAAAAGGTCAAAAATAGTTCTCCAAAATGACTCTAAATCAAACAGAACTTCTATACTTATACATGTGCGGATCTCAGGTTTCAAAGTACAAGACAAATCCGCTAAATTCTTTCACGATACTAACATAACTAGTGTTCTGGTTCAAGTGTTCTACTCTCATGCCAATGGCCGCCCCGAAAAACCCCCAGAATCCTTAGCAACCCGCTGAGGACTCTGGGTAAACCACAGGCACAGGGAGCCCGATAACAACAAGGTATATTATCCGGCTCTCCTAGCACAAACCATGTATGACACAAAAATATGCAAGAACTCCATGAACTACATGTATTCACCTATTCCTAGTTGGCCCGAGTTAAAGTGCACCTAACCCCTTTTGCGATTTTTATACATATGAATCTTTGAAAGGTTTTGAGTACTTCTGCGAAGAAATTTTTGGCTTACAAAGAACACTTTGTGTTCTAGGCTTGTTTGAAATGGTGAAAATTTGACCTTTCCTGACCCATGACCGCGTAAGAAAAAGCCTGGGTCGATTCTGGATCTTACGTCATCTAATTCATTTGTCTTTGCAATAAGTTGAATAAATGTTTAGCATTTTATCTAAAATAACTGTTTTCTTTACTAACAACTCACAGACTGTGTATATATCGATATTGTTGTGATAGAAAGGCGCCAAGGAGAATAATGCATGGGTCAGTAAAGGTCAAATTTGAAACAAGCCTAGAACATAGAATATTCTCTGTAAGCCAAAAATTTCTTCGCAGAAGTACTCAAAACCTTTCAAAGATTCATATGTGTAAAAATTGCAAAATGGGTTAGGTACACTTTAAGGCCACTCAGGGCCTCTTGTTCAAATTAAGTTATTTATTTATTCCTCGGACTTTAAACATTGATATTGAACATTATTATTTAATATTATTTTTATATACGGACGATTTCTAGTATCTTATTGGCACTTGCGGAGGTCATGTGTCTGTGTCACTCCAAGGTAACTGTGGGAGGGTTCTTTCGCCATGTTTTTACCATTTTATATCCCTACATTCACTAGCATTCCTTATATTATATAGTCATACGTATGTATACTAGAATGGAAGTAAATATCCAAGATCCTTGAATGTCGCTCGATGGAGCTGGAGTCGATGCCCTCACCGCCATCTTTTGATCTCCGGGCTCAGCAACCGCCCACCACGTGGCTCATCAAAATAAAAAATTCCAAAAAGAAAACAAACAAAAATTTTTTTTTTTTAAACATGCGGTTTTTTTTTTCAAAATTTATTTTTTCCAAAAAAGCAATTTTCATAAACAAAATTCTCGAACTGAATGTCCCTTCTAGGCTTCCGTAGATGTCTGATCGATGCAACGCTTGTATAATTCACGAAGTCCTCTTCAGACAAGTTCAATATGGGCTCACTAGCGATCAGAATGCAAAACTCTGCCTTTCTTGTTATGAGCGCAGAATTGACATAAATGAGATGCCCCGTCATCTCTCATAAAAACAAAACTGTTTTATAAGTTGAGCAAAATAAAACAACGACAATAAAAACACATTGTCTGTCGTATTAATGTTTAACCAACACAACAGTCCAAGTTAACAATAAGCTATTTATATTTAGCTGTCTTTGGACACGAGATGAATAGTCAAGTTTCGTATTCGAAAATTACCGCTGAATGCGATGATTACAGACGCATTTATACAGGGTTAGCCTCGTATTCATAAATACCAGCGAGAAGGTGCAAAACTAGGCTCGGTTTCAGCCGTTGCGGTGTCGGGGACCTATGGTTGCCGGATTGTTGCAATATATTTATATTCAATAGAAACTATTTTGTATTCAATAAACCGGATTTATATTCAATAGAAACGATTATATATTCAATAAATCGGATTTATATTCAATAGAAACGATTTATACGTTCAACGTTAATACGTTTTAGTTCAATACATATTGCTTATTCAGCAGCATCGATTGATGTTTAATGCGGAAAATCTGTGTGCAATGCCATTTTGAATGTATCAAAGGAAACTTATTATATTCAATCTCCATTTTTTTTTTCAGTAAGCGCCATTTATATTCAATCCCTATTATTTTATTCAGTAAATGCCATTTATATTCAATAATTTCTGCAGTCCAATATGGTCAGGGGAAGACCAAATTCGCGCGCCGTTTGTAAAACGTGACTTGCTTATTGAGAACAAGATCGAAGAAGCAGTGGAGCTCGAAGAAGCAGTGGAGAGAAGGATAAGGAGAGGAGTAGCCGCTATCAGAAGTTTTTCCACTAATGATCTAACTCAGGATTCCTCGAGAAGCTTATCTTCAGGTACTATGATGGTTCACTTAAGCTTATAAATATATGATATAGACCGATTTCGCTATCACTGCACTATCCCTTCATCAAGAAGCATAGCTGGAGTGGTAGGTAGCCATGGGGAACGCTGTGTCTGGTTCGTTGTCGCAGGGTCCAAAGTGTCATGACAATAGTATCACTGTTCCAGAAAACAAGATGTCATTTTTCCCAAAAGGATAATCTTGAATTACCCGAGGGCTTATTTATTCAGAATGACTGTAGTTACTCCTGGTAATTACTCTTATATATTCACATACATTGTACAGTACTGGGAAAAAAGATATCAATGAGGTGTAGTGAAATATCCCCAGGGATATTTCCTTTATAGCAAAGTGAAGTCCCCTACAAGGCTTTCACGCCCAAGGGGTTTCACATCCAAGGGCTGTTCCTATCATCGTCAGCAAATTCTGATGGATCCACGTAGTCGGCACAGGCTACTTCAAGTGTCGTTATCTCAGTTCAGAATGTTTCACCTTTGATTTGTACGCAGTGTACGTATTGGTGACCAAGTCTTCGACGCTTTGGACCCTGAGACAACGAACTAGACATAGTGTTCCGGCTTGCACGGAGCAGATCACGGGCACGACCTACCATTCCAGCTATGTTTCTTGATGAAGGGACATGGACTGCCAAACCTACAGAGGATAGTGTCGATAGCCAAGTCGGTCTATATCATAAATAGAAGTGAACCATCATAGTACCTGAAACTAAGCTTCTCGAGGAATCCTGAATTAGATCATTAGTAGAAACACTTCTGACTGCAGCTACTGCTCTCCTAACCCCTCTCTTCACCACTCAGTCTTCGATCTCGTGCCAGCTTGGGTGATCACCCGCCATCTTGTTCCGAAAAGTGACCCACGAATTCCTAGGTACTTCGTGTAACGTACACAAAGAGTATTGAACCCGTAGTTTACGGTTAGGTTTTTTTTTTATGTAGGGGTAGGGTTTGTATTAGTCTAAAGGAGCATTAATGAAGCATTATATTTACTATAGTTATATATTTATATATTTGTTGTTTAGTGACCTCCCCCAACACTCTTTGTGTACGTTACACGAAGTAGCTACCACGAATTTCGTCTTCCGCTGGCCATGTTGGACTGCATAAATTATTGAATATAAATGGTGCTTACTGAATAAAATAATGGGTATTGAATATAAATGGCGTTTACTGGATAAATAATGGAATGAATGGGATTGAACATATTAAGCAATAATTTATTGAATTAAAACGTATTAACGTTGAACGTAAATCGTTTCTATTGAATATAAATCCGGTTTACTGAATATAAAACTTGTTTATTGAATATAAAATCGGGTTTACTGAATATAAAATCGGTTTTCTGAATATAAAACCTGTTTATTGAATATAAAATCGGTTTATTGAATATAAAATCGGTTTATTGAATATAAAATCGGTTTACTGAATATTGCAACAATCCGGCAACCATAGGGACCTGGTTGTAAACGTTAAAGGGATACCCGAGTGAAAAACACATTTGGGCTCAAAAGCATCTTTCAGATGTACTTTGTTCAGAAAATGTATTAAAATTTGATAAAACTTTTTCAGAGTTGAGAACGAGCCCCTCAAAGTTGGCCCCGCGAAGACCTAAGAGTTCCTAAGGAGAGGAATCGCTCACTTAATTAATTCATGAAATGACCATATAAACTAACATAAATTAGCAGTGGTTTTAAAATGTACAATTTTGACAGCATTTGAGCGACGATGGTTGTTTAGTGTAGTGGTTGCGACGTTTGCCTTACAAGTAGTCGGCAGCGAGGTTCGAGTTCCAGAAAATCTCTCAAATTTTTTTTACCTCACCATTTTCTTCAGATTTTTTTCTTGAGAACCCTAGCTCTAGGTGGGTAAGATCTTGTTTACTGACCGGTTAGGTTTTTTTTATTTTTCAGGGTAGGATTTTAGTTAGTTTATATTGTCATTTCATGAATAAATTAAGTGAGCGATTCCTCTCCTTAGGAGCTCGTCGAAGACCTGGGCGCCGCCATTTTGTTCACATTAATTCCTGTGACGATTTTTACGTCACTTCGTCCCACCGGAGTCTTACGGCTAACTTGTAGCGACTTGTTTTCTTTGTAGAATTTTCACACGCTCGGAATTAGAGTAGATTTTCATCGATATGGCAGAGCAATTTCGTACTAGAACAAAAATATGATGAAGACGATATTGTGAGAGAAGTTGAGAAGACTGGGAGGACGAAGAAAAGCAAGTGGAAGGCGAGAATATCAGACGAACAACAAAAGGCAACTACCGAGCTAGTGGAGTAGTGCTATACTGGTGTTGTGCTATGATGTAAGGATTCGCTGTGTGTTTTTGTATGGAACTTGTCAGCCTTAAACGCAAGACTAAGGTACATTATGACAATATTGATATTGGCATTGGTTTCGAAACTTATGTATTATTGGAGCTATATAATTTGTGAGTTATCCGGTTCGATCTGTACTGACTGCATGGCTTTGTGCAACTGAAACGAAACACCTGAAAAGTTAAAACCTCCCTGTAAAAACCGATCATAACTAGCCCAACATAGCAGAATATATGCAATGACACAAGAACGAGACACTGGGAACAATTTTATTGCAAATATAATTCCATTCCCTTATTAAATTGTGTGAAAGCATTGGCGCGATCAAGCCCGGCATGTTTGTGGTGGAACTTGGCGCGCGCTGATTCCGGCACAACACATTAGTTCACATCAGTTAGGTAAACAAATTAAAACTATGTGGCTTGCTACACTCTGATTATCTCTCTGCCTGGGTCAAATTAAACAAGTTTCGATTTCTATGCCGATATCAATATTGTAATAATCTACCTTTAGTCTTGTGTTTAAGGCTGACAAGTTCCATACAAAAACACACAGCGAATCTTTATAGCACTGGTGGTCACCTTTTGTTGTTCGTCTGATATTCTCGCCTTCCACATGCTTTTCTTCGGCCTCCCAGTCTTCTCAACTTCTCTCACAATATCGTCTTCATCATATTTTTGTTCTAGTACGAAATTGCTCTGCCATATCGGTGAAAATCTACTCTAATTCCGAGCGTGTGAAAATTCTACAAAGAAAACAAGTCGCTACAAGTTAGCCGTAAGACTCCGGTGGGACGAAGTGACGTAAAAATCGTCACAGGAATTAATGTGAACAAAATGGCGGCGCCCAGGATTTCGTGGGGCCAACTTTGAGGGGCTCGTTCTCAACTCTGAAAAAGTTTTATCAAATTTTAATACATTTTCTGAACAAAGTACAGCTGAAAGATGCTTTTGAGCCCTAATGTGTTTTTCACTCGGGTATCCCTTTAAGCCAAAATGAGACCTATCTTATGCTGACCATTATCCACTAACCATGTGGGATCAACTATTCCATTCTGCGCATGCTCAGTATCGACCCATATTTATACTTTTTGTTTATTAGAATTATCACACCATTGCACCATGCATATTTTCATAGCCTGTCTCTCTAGAGTACTGAATAGCATAGTTGTTTGCGTTTAGTGTGTCATGTAAATGCCGGCCGATACGTGTCACCCGTAATAGACCTTCCACGGTTTCTTTGAACTTTTGATATATATGTATAATAGCAAAACCGTCGATACTGCTGAAAAGACCACCTCGAAGTTAGTCAAAATCCCAAATTTGAGAGTTATATCTCGAATAGGAGCAAAGTTATATGCCCGCCAAGTCGGAAAATGTTGGACATTTATACAGACGTTTGTATGGAAATTGATTGGGGCACAAACTTGCCCCCAATCAAAATTTCCATACAAACGTCTGTAGAATTTTCCGAAATTTTCCGACTTGGCGGGCATATAACTTTGCTCCTATTCGAGGTGGTCTTTTCAGCAGTATCATATCGACGGTTTTGCTGTTATACGTATATATATCAAAAATTCAAAGAAACCGTGGAAGGGTCTATTTATACGAAAATACTAAACTTAAGTGATCACATGGCATTTCGTGAAATTAGTGGTTAAATTTCCCCGCGAGCCCCGGGATGATTTGTAAAAGTCCCCGGCTCCATGCACCTGTGGCGTCAGGACTTCCACAAATCATCCCTCGGCTCACGGGGAAATCTAACCACTAATTTCCCTCTTTCCCTTTTACTACTTTTAATAATATTCACATGAACTGACGAAACTCGTGCACATGTGGGATGGTTACAATCAAAGCAAATATGCAAAAATGACTAACAAACTGCGTATAAACGTAGCCTTCAAGGAAAATATAGCATTTCATTTCGATCAAGCATCGAGGGAGGAGACTTTACCTGTTTGTAGCCAATTAACAGCCACAATATAGAACAGACTCCACGCATGCGCAACACCATGACATAGCACCTTTACCGATGTCCGTTGCAAAAGGCTTGTTAAATTTGCTGACCACGGAACTGAGAAAGTGATGTGTTATTATAGCACCTGCAAAAAAACGTGGACCAATCAAACTATACGATGTGTCATGTCATTTCATGTCAAAACATCAACGCCTTTCATATTTATTTGTCAGATAAAACCCATAGCGTTCACACAACTACACAGGGGACATGTGGCGAGATCTTTGTGTGTAATATACTACATACTGGCTCAGTATTCACTGGGACTGCGAAGAATGGTGAATTTTAAAAAAGTGGACAAAATAACAACTTACAGGAATCTACAGAAAGTGAGTACCAGCAGAAAAACTAACTCATCTGTTTGAATGAAAATAACTTCATCGGTAAGTCTCCTTTTTAAACTTTCACTGAAAATAAAGCAGCTCGAATCTGTTTAGGACTGTGTATGCGTGGTTTAATCCAGTTCCTATATATTGCTGTTGTTTGTGATCATAATGGTTAGCCATTTTAGTCAGTTTAGTCATTCCAGCTCCCAGTTCAAGCGAGCATAACGTGGGGCCTCGGGGAAGTCGAATCAATACATAAGTAACACATAAGTAACACATACTCAATAAGTTGATTATAGGTTGCTACCGATACAAAGCCGAACACGTATCTTATGTTAACTAATCTTATAATGTGATATAATATCTGTTAAAAATCATCGTAGCTCTGTCATAATAATCAACAAAGAAAGGAAAAGAAATCTATTTTCAGAGTATTCAGCCTCTGTGACTGTGTTGTAGGTAAAATATTCAGAACATTCGTCGATATCTTATCTATTGTTGGAGCTTTCTAAGGATCCGTTCCTTTAAGTACAATTGTTTTGACTGGTAAACTATTGGTCTCTCGTCTAGCGTCGATTGCCGTTTGAAATGTTTAACACTATAAGATGGCTGCGGTCGTCATGGAAACGATGACGTTAGTGAGTACATGTTTTGACAGACGGTTCTTTTTCAAGATCTGTTTTACTTCACGTTATAGTAATGTGGGGTAGCCGTACCCTGCAGGTGACGAATGTTACTTTAACTACGAAAATGTTCGAAAAATTGAAAAGTATGGAAATATCATGGAAATACATGGAAATACATGAAAATTTGGATTTCCGTACTATGGCAAAATACAATATTGTTAATGAATTCCAATTTAAAACATTTTTTCATAGTTTTTCCATGTTTTAATTAAATTGGTTGTTTTTTATCCAGTGACGACAGTTTGTCACTGAAGTCAAACCCCATAAAGCGGATCGGGACTTGCCATCATAGTTTGATGAGCGATTTTTCTCTTTTCCTTAACATAATTTTATGTTGACGAAATAAGATCGTTGTTGTCCCAGCCCCATTTGACTGTGATGTTGCAGTGTTAAGTAATTTCCCGCCTTTTTAACCGGTCAGTCAATCAGGTAAATGTGGTTAATATTCTCCTCTCCTCACCGTCCTAGTGGTGAAGTCGTCAGTCGTGCTTATAGTTGTGGTTGGGGTGGCCACGGCGCTTGGCACCGCTTTCATCGTTGTCTTTTGCAAGTGCTTATGGGTATGGTGGCGATACAAACGACACAGACACCAACCGCACAAGAAAGACTATCAAACGTATGCCATAGCGCAGCACGCAAAGTGGCCAGCGGAGTACACCTACTCTACTTACGAGAACGTCCAATCAGACGTGGACAGTGTGGAGTGCAATGAAGACCCGTATATCATAGAGACTCCAGGAGACCTCGGCAAGCTACAACTGCGATTTGACTACAATACTGAAGAGGATGTGCTGATTATAGGACTTATTCAGGGCAAAGGGATAATATGCCAAACCAATATTCACACAGCACAGGTTAGTACTCTCCACAAATGATGATGAAACTTTATTAACGTGACTAAGTCTTCTGGCCGACCCAGAGGGTGGACTAATAATAATAATAATAAGTGATTTATATAGCGCCATTTCCACTAATTGTCCAATGGTGCTTCACAATTCTACAATGAAAACTAATGGTGTATTATTATTACATATAGAAACCAAAAAGAACGAATAATTAAAATTTAAAATCTACTATAAAATGATCACTAAGTCAGTAAAAAGCTAAAAAGTATACAGTCCACTAAGTCTTAAAATATCTCTTAAATGGTTTCCCATGAATTACAATAAAAATGCCTGATTAAAAAGAAACGTTTAGACTACTTTTAAGAGAACTTATAGACTCAGTGTTCCTGATATCTAGTGGCCGAGAGTTCCATAACATAGGGGCAGAAACTGAAAATACACAAAAAAAAAAAAAAATATTTTAAGTTTCTGCTTAAAAGTATAATGATAATAATGAAACATAAGAATATCAAGTGTTATAAAAGCAGTTCTTGTTTTACGCCAAATGAAGATATCTCATATCTACTACATATTTCACATTTTTTTAATGGAAAATGCGCTGAGTTACCTCGGGCGGGGGGATTAGCCGGATCCTGACTTTGATCACTGAGCCTCCATGGTTGTTTTTAGGTCTCGTTAGAAATTCAGAGTCAGAAGTTAAGATACGACAAGATGACTTTAAAACTGCGGTGTCATTTTGTTAATAGGTCTACGCAGTTGTACAGATTTACGATGTCAAGGACAGTTTGTTGGACGAGCGTAAAATAGACAAACAGGCGATGACATTTGAACCACAGTGGAACGAAGAGGTTCTTTTCGCGTTGAGTGGTCGCCCTCTAGACTCACTGCGAGTCTCTGTTCGGTTGTACGAGCTGGATTCGTTTTCAAATCAGCATATGCTGGGTTACGTGAAATTACCGCTGTCCGAGCTGAATTTCATGGAGGTTATGACCACTTGGCATGACTTGACAGATGAACACAAGGTACATATTATAAGGGAAACAATAAGCAATTATTAGACGAGGTTTTCGCATAATAGCGACATCAAGACCAATATCTGTGTTGCTGACGACACACACAGAGGTTATCATGCGAAACCGAATCCAATAATTGTTTTATTATTCACTTTCTAAACTTCTTAAATATACATTTTCAGAGAGATCGCTTGGACTACCTGTGGAGAAATACCAGCCAACAATAATTCACTTATCAATTGAAACCCAGACCTATTTTGGCCGAGAAAATCGAACTTATCGCACATTGATTTCCTTTGTTTTACCTTCATGAATTATTAATGCATTTGATAACTCCTCACCCCCGCACTTTTAACAGTAATAGCAATAGATCGGCCTTCTTATTTTTAAAAGTTCCCTATAACAAGTAATTTTGATAATGACAAGAAAAACACAGCTAAAATGACCAGCTAATACCAGGGTAACTTGCTTTGTTTGACATTTTAGGTTGACTGTGAGTATGTTGGAGAGGTTCTTCTCTCGTTAAACTACTTCCCCACCACACAGAGATTAACTATAGTCATACTGAAAGCAAGAAACCTCAAGATAGAGTCTGTGTCTGGA
Source organism: Actinernus sp. WN-2022 (assembly GCA_030867875.1). NCBI lineage: Eukaryota > Metazoa > Cnidaria > Anthozoa > Actiniaria > Actinernidae > Actinernus > Actinernus sp. WN-2022. Next base: position 107,484,312 of record JAOWCC010000577.1, on the reverse strand, counting down.
TTATGGGGTAAGGATCGTCACCTTTTTGTCTACTTTTATCTCAGGTGCACGTTTTGATGAGTCGAAAAGTTATTAATTTGTATGTATATATTATATAATAATACGATAAGTGTGTAAGTGTGTGTGTGTGTGTGTGTAACGATCTTTTCCAGGCTCCCTCGATCGATATCCTAATATGGAGGACGATCGACGTGCGCGTGCGTCCGAAAATGGCCCCAAAAGTGACGGCCACAGGTATCCCAACGAAGACGACGAATCATACGAAAAGTTGCTCTCTGTCTTGGTTGCATCTGAGGAAATAATGTAAAAAAGAAATGAGTTTTCTCAAGAGTCAAGTTCTATACTAAAAACTAGTGTTGTTCTGCGTCGGCGGGGAAAATAAACACTGGTATATAATCAACTAATTAAAAGTCGATTGAGGTATGATTGAGTTTTCTCAAGAGTCAAGTTCTACACTTAGTTGGGCGAACAAGCCATCGAGTTTACGGGAATCTGTTTCAGTGAAAACCTAGGCGAGCAAGCTATCGAGTTTACGGGAATCTGTTTTTGGGAAAACCTAGGCGAGCAAGCCATTGAGTTTACGGGAATCTGTTTTAGGGAAAACCTAGGCGAGCAAGCCATAGAGTTTACGGGAGATCTGTTTTAGGCGGAAAACCAAGGCGAGCAAAAATCAGTGATCGGTTCCGGCAATTCTTCTTTTTCACAAAAACCTGAATCCAGAAAGTACAAAAGACAATAAAAATCAGTTTCTTGATTTGTGTTCTATACACAAACGAAAACTATGTCACCTTTTTGTGGATTTCACTGGCGTTCATAAAACCTGAAAAAGTGTATTTTTTACAGTCGTCTAGGAAATTTCTTAAGTCAATTTTCTCCACTTTTTGTTGGTATTTCACTATTCGAAAAAGTGAAAATGAGAAACTTGTTTTTCTTCAAATGCAAAAAAGTCAACTTTTTCTGCTTTCTTTGTTCGACCGTCTTGATTGACAGCTGTTAGCAGTCATTTCGCGCCTTTTATCGATTGATGACCTCGGCGCTAGTGCATTCGACGCCTTTCAAAACAGTTTGGCAATGGATACTTCGAAAGCAATATTGACATGATCAGGAATCAAGTAAAAGCAAACAGAACATACATACAGATTAGTAATTTATTCAGACAAAACTTTCCGTTAACCAAAGTCTTCTAGACTTCCTCTTCAGAATATAAAATGTAAATTCCTTGGTGTGCATCTAGTTTAAAAATCATGGAGATGTTTGCAGTCGTCAAGGTCGAAAACCGAAGCTTTCCTCCCATTGTTATTTTTACGAACGGGTTTGCACTGGCCATCTTTATGGAGCAGAGAACTACAAGAAGTGAAGAAGATGTGCAGAAAAGTTCTGGTTTTTCGCGCCAGTTTTTTTTGACAGCTGTCAATCAAGGCGGTTGAACAAAGAAAGCAGAAAGAGGTGACTTTTTTGGTAATAAGTTCATGTCCTAGATACAACAATAGGTTAATTACGTTCTATTATGTTTCGGTCATAGAACGTCAGTAACATATTGGTGTATCTAGGACATGAACTTATTACCACTTTTTTGCATTTGAAGAAACACACGAAAACCAGAAAAGTCTCGAGAAGTTTCTCGATTTCACTTTTTCGCGAATAGTGAAATATCAACAAAAAGTTGAGAAAAGTGACTTAAGAAATTTCCTAGACGACTGAAAAAATTACCCTACCTTTTACACAAAATATGGCACTTTTTTCAGGTTTTATGAACGCCAGTGAAATCTACAAAAAAGGTGATATATTTTTCGTTCGTGTATAGAACACAAATCAAGAAACTGTATTTTATTGTCTTTTGTACTTTATGGATTTAGGTTTTTGTGAAAAAGTAGAATTGCTGGAACCGATCACTGATTGAGCAAGCCATCGGCATCGAGTTTAGGGAATGTTTAAGGGAAAACCTATCGCCAGGCGAAGCGGCCGAAGTCAAACGACCGAACGAGGTAAGGCCAGGTATTCAAACACAGTTAGAAATGTTGTCCGTGGAAAAGGCTGTTCATTTATTTTTTTATCTTACAATTCTATGGTGTGTCGAAAAGCAAGATATTTTGTCCATGTCCGTTCTCTGTAGTTTCCTGTGTTCTTAGATATAATAAAACAACTGTTTCCTCGCCCAACTATCGTAGGCTCTTCAGACCAGAAACTCACTACAGCCAGACATTCAAATAACTTGGCTTTTGATTATTGTTTTTATTCCGTTTTCCTGATGTGACCGTCAGTTTTGGGGCTTTCTCGACAATAGGTATAATTGTGTTCATCGGTTTGAGTGGGTGGGTGGGTGGGTAGATACGTGGGTAGATACGTAGATAGATACGTAGATAGATACGTAGATACATGGGTAGATACGTGGGTAGATACGTGGGTAGATACGTGGGTAGATACGTAGGTAGGTAGGTAGGCAGGTAGGTAGGTAGGTAGGTAGGTAGGCAGGTAGGTAGGTAGGTAGGTAGATACGTAGGTAGGTAGGTAGATACGTAGGTAGGTAGGCAGGTAGGTAGATACGTAGGTAGGTAGGCAGGTAGGTAGATACGTAGGTAGGTAGGCAGGTAGGTAGATACGTAGGCAGGTAGGCAGGTAGGTAGATACGTAGGCAGGTAGGCAGGTAGGTAGATACGTAGGCAGGTAGGCAGGTAGGTAGATACGTAGGCAGGTAGGCAGGTAGGTAGATACGTAGGCAGGTAGGCAGGTAGGTAGATACGTAGGCAGGTAGGCAGGTAGGTAGATACGTAGGCAGGTAGGCAGGTAGGCAGGTAGGTAGATACGTAGGCAGGTAGGCAGGTAGGTAGATACGTCGGCAGGTAGGCAGGTAGGTAGATACGTCGGCAGGTAGGCAGGTAGGTAGATACGTAGGCAGGTAGGTAGATACGTAGGCAGGTAGGCAGGTAGGTAGATACGTAGGCAGGTAGGCAGGTAGGTAGATACGTCGGCAGGTAGGCAGGTAGGTAAATACGAAGGTAGGTAGGTAGATGAAAAGTAATAACCACAGTAATTGGTTTGCTCGATAGGCCCTCTTGTCAAAGTCTTCTTCCACGTCAACAAACGAAGAGTTGGACGAAAAAGAACAGCGATGCAGAAAAAGACTTTTAACCCTGTCTACAACGAAGCGTTTGCCTTCAAAGTCTCAAAAGATGCATTGCCAAAAATCACCTTCAGAATTCTTGTTGTAAACAAAACGTCACATGGACAGGATGAGGTCATAGGTCACGTGTCCTTAGGGCAGAACGTGACAGGAAGTGGGTTTTCACATTGGAGTCACATGCTCACGTCGCTAAGAAAACCTGTCGCTATGTGGCATCCTGTTGTACCTCTGACTTAGGAAGGTGACACTGTTGTATTGTGGGACACACGAAAGTGCTGATACTGAATGATAGAACGATTGAGTGTCGAAAGTAATACTGACGTTATCGCTTTTGTTTTGCGTTTGCTTAGCTTTTCCATTGGTTGTAAAAAGATGTCTAGTAATTAACAGCCAATCATGTTCTAAACTAAAACCAAACATTGTTTTGGTCCGTTATATTAGCAAGAGTGATTGGTTCTAGTAAAACCATGCAATTACGAATTAATGTAGTTTATGATGGCTTCTTACTTGCTCTCGTGATTGCCTCTGTACTTACGACACTCAATCTAAACCGCTCTAGCTTTGTAGGTTACAATTAGCTTCAACTAGATGTAGCGAGAAAAACCGTCATTCGATTACGTTACTTGTAACCCAAAAAAATGAAAAATGAATTCTTTATTTTTGTTCCCGTGTAAATCATCAATCTCTTTGGACAGCCACACCTTGTCACATCACATGTGTCAAATTTCTCGTAAAAGTTTTAAAACTTGTGAAGGAACTAATGAATTTAAAAATTATGTAATTGCAGCAACAACGAAAGCTGTTTTACTGTAATCTACAATAAATACTAGTGTAGTTTCTTAAGATATTGTAAACTCGACAAGTCACGCTAGAGTGTTATACTAAAATGACTCAATGTGACACGTTGCCTGTACGGGACCTTGTGGTAAAGGTATTGAGAAACGGAATCTTTTTATGAGAAAAACGTAAGGCAGCAAGGCAGAAAGCAGGCATCTTTGTATGCTTGATTAAGTTATATTCAATATTGAAAAAAAAATCATATCTTAATAACTATTTAATTCAACACAAGTCAGTTTAAGGGTGTTTGGTATTTTTATTTGAGAAAATCGCTGCTTCAGCGAGGTGGCTATTTTCCTGGGACAATAGTTTTCAAATAGTAGACCAGTTCGCAGTGGATTACTGCAACATGGTCTCTTGATTGCTGTCAATATGGGCATTGGTGTCACGTGTAAATATGAATTATAATCAACTAATTAATCATACAATTAATAGAGCATTACAATAATATATTCTGCTAAGGATGACTGTGGGTAGAGGTGAGGGGAATAAATCCTGTTTGAAAACAACAGCTGACCATGTCATGTTATTCTGCATACCACAGACACATAAAGAGCATGCTCAGTAATATATTCTCACCGAGAACATCCGCAAACAATGCCAAGGGTGATACTAAGTTGTGGGAAGGATCAGCCCGAGGCGGTTGAGAGCGGGTACCTCCCAGTGAGGGTAAAGAAGTTCATCGCTGCGGGGAGGGGGGTGGGGCGTATCAGCGGACTGGCGTGTCTAGTTGACAAGACTAAAGAGGACTTATTGAACAAGGAGAGGCTCTATATATACGGAAAGCGTCATCTGGTTGCGTAACACATTCCTACCGACCGAATTCCGTATGCCCGGGTTGTGTAATAAGTATTAATATGGCTATTGTATGCAGAGCTCGGTGAGAATAGTATGAGGGTTTACTCAACTCTTGAATTGGCTAGTCCTTAACTTTAGTATAATAATGAGGCCGAGAAATCTTGATCAAGCTGAAGCTTTACTGATTTGTCCGCGCACAGGTGAGTTACGTACACATATTCACCGTTAGTTTACACAGTTTAAAGTGCCTGTGAGCCCTAGCGAGTTATCATTGATTTACTGAAAGATCAAAGTGGAAAACAAAATGACCGACATTGGAACAATTATTAGCGTCTGCGACTTTCGTTTATAAAGGGACCGAGTATCAACAATTAATCTGATTAAGAAATTAACTCCATTATCCAAAATATCGCACTAAAATTAGAAAGTTTACCGAGTTTGAGATAAATACGAACCGAATAGCAAGCTTTCAAAAATCACAAAATATAATAAAAGAAATTGTGTGGCTTTGGGGGAAGGCGTCTCCCAAAGCCATACATTCTTTCTTATTTTTGAGATTTTTGACAGCTCGCAACATTTGTATCATCAAGCTAATCTTCCTCAAACTCAGTAAACAAATTTTAGTTTGACCTTTCTTGTCTTAAGATTAATTTTTTAAACTCGGTCCCAGTATCTTCCTCAACAGTCAGCTCGATTTGATTTGGCGTGAATATCGTAACGCGTACACAATGTGTGAATAGAGACTAACCATGTCTTGGAGCGAGGTTGGTTGCGATATCTGACGCATGCGCACTCTTGGCCGTACTGATTTTAAAGATGGCTCGCACGTCACTATGGGCACGTGGCGAACTTCCCTTTGTGGCGCGAAAGAGAAACAAAAGATGACTCTCTTACTTCTAATTATTTTGCCACAGACTTTTTAAAATTGTAAATTGCAACATAGTACCATTATTATACGAAAAAAACTACAATATTTCTATAGGAAAAACCGTTTTCCACGGCATGTAATTGTTGATATTACAGGTACCGAACTTTAAAAACACCGGCTGGAAATCCTTTCACATGGAGCTCTGTTTTGCAGGTTTCCTTTTGTCTTTAAATCTCATTTTGAAAAATACTTGCACCCACGTTTAAATATCGAGCTTTTAAACAAGTTTCCAGTGTGGGCTTACGTTATAGGTTTTTTTCATGAAATGTTACAAAAACAAAGTTTCACAGCATTTCCAAATCTGGAATTCACGTAACTAGCGCTCAGCTTACTTCTTGATCATTGCAAAAGACAGAACGATCCAAAATTAATAGCGTATGATCGAGAACAATAGCAAGTGTAAGACTAGTAGCTAGTTCTTGGGTCCATGTTTGCTATGCTCGGATGTGATAATTGTTGTAAGAATTGCTACTTGGTTGAAATGAGAGGAACTGGAATCAGTACAGTTTGGAGATAGGTAAGTTAGACTGTGAAATGTTTGCACGTGTGTTTCACGAGAACACTCCGTCTTAACAACTGCTCAGTATTACATTGCAATTCGACGCGTATTTGTATCTTTTTATCCTGTTTTAGCCAATATTGAGCTGCACTGATAATGAGTTTTATTTCTTTGCATGTTTGTTTTAGTTCGCTGAAACGAATAAAGCCAAAAGACAACATTGCTGTAAACATTATCTGTTCAATAACAAATCAAACTCAGAAGGAAATGTTGTCTACCACCCATCGCACCCCGCACACCCCGGGTAAAAGAACCCTTAGTTAAGGAATTAAAGAAACCCTATTTAAGGTAGGTTTTGGATATACTTATGGGATCCAGCAATTTGTAAAGAGCAAATTAGCATTTTCTTGAGTTTCGAACAGAGAGCAAACGATACAGAGACTCGACTTGAGGCTATAAACGACGATATAGATCGAATTCAAATTTAGCGAATAAGCTACGGACAAATCGATTATTCAAAACAAACAGAATACAAGTTAGAGAGCTCTTGATCGATATAAAAAATGACGAACATATAATAGCGTTGACCATGCAAGCTAAGATTCAGTAATCATGACTTGGCAATTAAAAAGGACCATTAATGATCATGATACTTGGAGGCCATGAGAAAATGTTTCTTCTGTAAAACTAAAACTGCTGAAAATTAGGAACATTTTCTACTCCAATTCAAGTTATACGAGGAGGAAAGATCATCTCTCCAAAACGTAATCGGTGTGTCCCGGCCATATACTCTAATCCATGTAAACAATTTGCCAACAAATTAAGCAGTTATATATTAATTTGTGCTTCAAAAATCGCACTGCCATTTTAAACAATTATTCTTCAAATCAACCTCTTAACTTAATCTTGTTGGAGCTACACCGATATACTTGTAGAAGTATCCAATTCCAATAAAGAATTGTCTTTGTTTTTGTTGTTGAATACGGGTCTGCTTCAGTCTTTTCCAGATTCTTCTCTGCTAATTCAACATAGATAACCAATGTTAACATATAGTTTGACTTTTCTCATCCACAGAGGAAGCCAGGCGTTCTCTAATGTTCGATCTCAGTGAGAAAGCAAAGCTTGGTATTGTAAGCGGTGCTGTTGGAGTTCTCATTCTCATGGTTATCTGTATGATCTGCAAGCTAAAGAGACTCAATAATCCACTATACAAAGATAACCCAATGTTTAAGGGGCCACACCACAGTTCTCAATTTTCATGGCAACGAAAACTTAGTTCAGGTTTGCAGTGCAGTGATTGCATGAGAGAAAGGCATTTGGATATGTACAATAACGCCTTACAAATTCGAGGCGCAAGCTTTAGCCCACGTCGAGACAAAGGTACTCTCGTATTTTCTTTATTATACCAAATGAACTTCAAGACTTTAATCGCTCGAGTTATCAAAGGTTGTAACTTAGTAGGACGGGATTTTTGGGAGCCAGTGGATTCTTATGTCAGAGTCAAACTCGAGCCAGACACTGAACACATATACAAAGGACAGACCAAGATACTTCGCAAAGAAGCCAATCCCGTTTACAATGAGACATTCCAATTCAGTATCGAACTGCAGGATCTAATGGGGTCAGTGGTGTTCCTGTCAGTCTGGGAAATAGACAAGTATTCAAGACATCACGTGATTGGTCAAGTGGAAGTCAAACTGGGTCACGTGATGAAACCAGACAAGATACTTTCATTTGAGCAGGGCATCCGGGAACCTAGTAAGGTTTGTAGTTTAATTTACTGCAGCTCATCAAGATATGTCAAGTCACTGACAGGTAAAATAAAACTTTGAAAAAAGTTATTCAAAAAATAATGTTATATGATGTAATGTGTCACACCTGCGCTGAAATTTACAGGCTAGAGCTGGGTCGGGAGAGCTGCTTTTCTCTCTAAGTTATCTACCCACAGCAGAGAGGCTGTCAGTGGTGATAATGAAGGCTAGAAACCTCAGTCCTCCCTTCAGCGAGTGGCGCACGGAGCCGAGGCCCATTGGTAAGTGTAACGAAACTCTAGGTAACTATTCTGACAAGCCATCTACTATTGATTCAGTGATGCCGTCGATGAAGTATACTACTTGACTGTTGCAATGCTCACTGTTTACAAATACCGTGATTTATTATGCAAATTCTACCCAAATATTTAAGTAACCTACTTGAGCGTTCATATTGTAATGTTTAGCTATATATAATGGCAATACTTAATCAAAATAAACATAGGTTACTAAATCATTAAACTACTGTTTAAAATTGCGGCTGTCCAGAGTTCTAGTAAATTGTTCCTGCACTCTAACGTAGCTTGTTGATACTACAAATTCTTCTTAATAAGATAGCTTTGAAGTTTAGACATGCGTCCACTGCGGATGACTCTTGCCTTGCACTGCTGTTGTGGTATTTCTTTTGCTGGTGTACTTGAGTTTGGGCGACTTAATGCTTTCTTCACTTCAACCTGTGTTGTTGGTGGGTCTGGAACTTTAGTTGTCTCATCTACAGGTTCACTTGGCTTTGACTGGTTTGGTTGGTCTACTTTTGGTATGCATACTTCATTCCCAGCAGGGCTGAATGGGTAAAAGGGTTCCCCGCTTCTGCACAAATGTCTTCGATTCCTGCGGAAGACTGCCATCCTTTGTTCTGGCATTGTAGGATCTACTTGCTCTTCCACCTGTGCTGGGTATCATTTGTGTAACTTATCTCTAGGTTTGCGGATAACTCTCACCGTCTCTCCCTTCCTGAGGCGTGGCAGTTCTTTGGTGTTCTGATTGTAGAAACTGAACTGAACTGAACTGTAGCATTTAGTCTGCTTCTCTTTCGTCTGGGATTGTTTCAACAACTTTTTGTTTGAGAAGGTTCTAGGCTGCTGGAAGTAGTGTTCTAACTAGTACGCCTGTGCTGGGGAGCTGTCCATTCCTTCGCTTGGGCCTTCCTCGTCACGTTCTTTGCTGTTTTGATGTAGTTTTCAACTCTGCCATTGCTCAGAGCGTATCTTGGTGAACTGGTGATATGCTCAAATGTCTTTGCAAAGTTCTCAAACTCTTGTGAGTTGAAGGATGGATTGTTGTCACTGTGGATCTTGTTTGGTATGCCATGTGAAATGTTTCTTCATTTTCCTTATGATTTCACTGCCAGTCTTGTTGTGTATCCGATCATCTTCAAAGTATCCAGAGTAATAATCCACGGTACGCAAGAAGTCTTTGTTATCAAGTGTAAAGATGTCGGTACCAATCTTCTTCCATGGCTGTGATGGTATCTCGTGGCAAATGAGTAGTTATTTGCCTTGGCTGTTCTGGAATGCTGTGCAAATGTCAGACTTCGATATGTAGTCTGTTAGTTCTCCATTCATTTCAGGCTAGTATGCAATCTCTTTAGCTCTTCTGAGGCTTATTGCAAACCAATGCAATGTGTGATTTATGTGTGATCTCCTTGATCCTTGATGCCAGAGTCTGGGGTATGACACACCTTAGTCCCTCGAATACGATGCCATCATATGCCGACATCTCGTCACGAACACTGAAATAGCTATGGATTGTACTTGGTAGTTCTTCTTTTATGTCAGGCCATTCACTAAGGATTACTTTCTTCAGCGCTTGTAGTGTTGAGTCACAGGCTGTCTCCTTCTGCAGCTATTTTGAAGTCGCTTGGGTACAGATGCCAATGGCTTTCTTGAAATTCAAGTGGCCTATAGTATGTGCAAGATTATTTTCCGGCCGTATACGTTGTGTTGGTTGTGTTCCATTCGAACATTTGAGCAAGTAGTTCCTTCTCAATCTGCGAGTACCTTGTTTCTGCGGGAGTCATGACTCTGCTTGCAAATGTCACTGATTAGCCCTTCTGCATCAGTACGAATCCTAGTACAAGTCCGCCTTGAGATGCATCTCCCTGTCTCACTTTCCGTTAGGTCGGTTGAGTTGAAGTATCGCAGTACTGATGTCTTGGTCACAGCCTCTTTGGTTCTCTCAAAGGCTTTCTCATGCTTGTGATCTCATGAGTCCCGTTCCATTCTGCATCCTTATGCGTCAGGCAACTGAGTGGCTCGCGCATCTCTGAAAGGTCTTTTAAGAACTTAGACAAGTGTTTCATAAGTCCTATGAATCTCTGTACCGCTTACACATCTGCTGGTCTCTCAATCTTCCTAATTGCTTCTACTTTCTTCGGGTCTTGTTTTAGCTCATCAAGTGTCAAATGAATGTTACTTTCATTACACTTAAAATGGAACTTCTCTTAATTTAGCCTGATGTTCCTTGATCTACATCTCTCCATGAGATTTTGTAGGTTTTCGCCATGGTCTCTATCTGCTTTAATTCCTCGTCTGTGTCTCCTTGACCAATGATTAGCAGGTCATCTGCTATCTTGTATACACCCTTCAGTCGCTCCAGGTTTTGGTCAAGTTTCTGTTGACGATGGCACTCGGATACAGGACATATTCAATAAGGCATCCGGAGCCATCGGTACCTCCCCCATGGGGCCGTAATGTCGTTACCTTGCTAGACTCTTCATCCATTTCGATCTGGAAGAATCCATCCTTTAGGTCTACTTTTGTAAATACCTTAGCGCCTTTTTGCTAACTCTGGCAGGTAGTGTCTTCGCTTCAGTGCTTGATTAAGACGCTGGGGGTCAATGCAAACTCTACCCTTTCCACTTGTTTTTTTTGAGTTACAACAGGGCTAGACAACCATTCAGTTGGTTCATGTATCTTCTTTTTTCAGGACTTCTAGTTTTTCCAGACACTCGAGCTCTTCCTTCAGTTTGCCTTTCACTGCAATCGGGACATGTCGTGGTGGCATAACAACTGGGGTGACTGTCTCCTCTACTTCTAGGTGAAGTTTGCCTTCTATTTCTCAAACAGATCTCCATACTCAGTCAGCTCTTTTTCTTCTGAGTCTACTACTGTCTGGTCTCTGCATTATTAAGACTCATGATTCTCTGTTACCCTACCATCTAGTTGTAGGATGTTTTGATGCTGTACTACCAAGAGATTCATCGCCGGTGCTCTTGCACCGAGGAGTCATTGCGCAATCCATCTTCCACGATAACGAACTGTGCTCTGTTCTTCTTAACCTTCATTTAATTTCGCATGCTGCGTTACCAGCAATACGAGACAAATGGCATCCGACCATACTCATTAAGGACAACAACGGCCGCAATTTACAGTGATTGTATAAGAAATAATAAAGACATTACACCCCCCCCCTCCCCGGGATAAAATCCTTATCGACTGGTTTCCTATTCATTATCATTGCCTTGCATTTATCTGGCTGTGGTACTAACAAATTCACATTAGAAGTGGCCTGGTTAGCTTGTTCGAGATCCATGTTTTCGTGAGTCAGTGAGTCGTGAGCCAAGTTAAACATTTCGGGCCTTTTTTTTATTTTTACAACTAAAACCAGCCCTAAAAACTAAATATATCCTAAAACCTAACCCTAACCCTAAAACAAAGGCTAACATTGCTTCATGACTCATTTCACTAATAATACAAGACTCCTCAGATTGTTCTGGTTGTAGAGGATTTTCGACGGTGCGGCCGGCGGAGGATGTTTTGGTGAACGTATCCCGTCTTGTGGTTCTCATCCAAAATCTATTGGAAATTCCGCTAACACCTCTCATAAAGTCTCTGTAGTTGAACTTCTGTTACCATGAAATGTTTCGCTATTCTATCTATAAATAAACTTAACCCCAGAGATCCATTCAGTCTCGATCTGTTTTATATTCCTCTAGCTTCGGCGAGCTTGGCGCTTTTCTGGCGTGCACACCTACATTTAGTCACGTGATCTATGTCCACAGGTATACCAACGTTACACATTTAACGACTCTTTTTTATTCCAATAGATCCTTACGTTAAAGTTGTTCTGCTCTTCGACGGCCAGAAGATAAAGAAAAAGAAAAGTTCTACAAGGAGACAAGAGAGCAATCCGGTCTACAACGAGGCAATGTTGTTTGATGTGCCACCTCACTTCCTTCACAGGTGAGATCAGAACATACGCGAACCTGCAGAGTCTCACTTCACAGTTGAGATCAGAACATAAGAGAACCAGAGTCTCACTTCACAGGTGAGATCAGAACATAAGAGAACCAGAGTCTAACTTCACAGTTGAGATCAGAACATAAAAGAACCAGAGTCTCACTTCACATGTGAGATCAGGACATAAGCGAACCAGAGTCTCACTTCACAGTTGAGATTAGAACATAAGAGAACCAGAGTCTCACTTCACAGATGAGATTAGAACATAAGAGAACCAGAGTCTCACTTCACAGGTGAAATCAGAACATACGCGAACCAAAGTCTCACTTTTACCTTGTGAAGAACCTCCATTCACATGCTTACTCTTCTTATCAACAAAATAAGAACAGAACGAGAAAATGTGTTCAGTGATGACATCATGCAATGTAGTATGTTTACATCCATAGTGGTAAGTTGTAGTAGAACGCGCTGGCGTTGGCTCTGAATGGCAGAGTTTCATAAGCAATCGTTAAATTGATAAAACGGAGTCTCACAGCAAAAACACAAAAAAACTGTGGAGCACTTGTTTTTCTGTAAACCTTTAAAGTTTATATTTTGAATTATGTGGATAAAGGAAAGATACATCGAGTTAAAATGTGTACAATTGTTCATTGTTTCAGGTACGACAAGCCTTCGTAGCACTGAGTTTTATTCTTATATACAGCTATTTCAATTAATGGGAAATATGACATTAGGGAATAGGCCAGTTTATGGTTACTAGGTATACGACCTGGGCTCGGTTGTTCAAAGGGTGGATAACTTTATCCACCGGATAAAAATAAGCTAGTTTGGTTAACACTTATCCGGTGGACACCCTTTGAACACCCAGGCCCTTGACGACAAAGTTGACTTGGCTTACGGTTTGTTTATCCATTTTTAGCATGTGTACAGCTGTTCGACAATTTATTAAAGCCTTTAATATTCCCTAACACCCTATCCCATGCATAATGCCCTATTCCCTAATGCCCTATTGCCTAGCACCCTATTTCCTATCTCCCAGACAACATTAAAGGGGCTGTGTCACGGTAATAGACTTTACATTCCCATTCCGGGCCGGAAACAGCTATTTCCACCGATTTTGATATGACCTAATGAACCTCTCGGCCATGTGGGATGCTTAAAATCAAAGCAAATATATGCAAAAATGAATAACAAACAGTGTATATAAACAGTGTCTAGGGAATACATTGAAATGTTTTTCAATCAAGCATTGAGGGTGGGAAGTTTAACTGTTTGTATCCGATTAACAGCCACCAACCGAGTGATTACTTGATGTGTACATGCGCGTACCAGTGACATTGAAATAGCTGTATACGTTTTTAGCTTAATTATGCCGAACCTTAACGCTGCGCACCTTGATAGCTGTGGTATTACCAACTCTCTTGAAACGAGGCCGGCATATTTAGTTTTAAAACCAGAAAATAAACTCTGGATGTGGTTTGGTACTCTTTTAAAAATGAGGGAAGAGCCGGGTCAAGCGGGATTGCTTGCGATGCATCAAAAAGAAAAACGTCCACGCCTTGTCCCTTATTGACTGAAGAGCCGGACGGGAAAATATTTGGCTCGATCGAGGTCATGTGACCACTTAGTTTGTTTTAATAGTAGTAATACAGCAAACAAAAATGTAAATGGTGACTTTGTAAATGGTTTGAAAGGAACCGTGCGGGTCATGTTATAATCCGTTTTACTGGTGGTAGTTTATCTCAGTAAGTTGACGAAAAACTGCATATCCTAGGGAAACATTTCTCCTTTTTTCACAGGATCATCTTCATAATAGCCGTCGCTGATAAGACAAGTGATAAAACAAGGAGCGATATCATTGGTCGAGTGGTGATAGGCTCGCCTTCCTCAGGAGAAGCGCTGAGCCACTGGCATCAAATGCTGGTCTCACCAAGACGACCGGTAGCAGCATGGCACAAACTCAAACTATAACCGATACTGACTGAAAATTCTCTATCCCGACGCTAACTGTTATCAGTACCAGCCAGCCAGAAGTTAGCTTAGCATGGAATTCAAACTGAAAAGAAAAAGAAAGATTTAGTTTACAACCCTGAGAGGGACCGAGCTATAAATTGAATTCTATGGTTTGTTAAGAACAGACAAAACTGATGATTACATAATTATAAGTAAACGTAAATAAAAATGAGTCACAGGTCCTGGAGTACAGAATTTTCACCAGGCTGTATTTCTATTCTGTACCCAGTTTATTAACCACAGGTTACTGAAAGAATCGATAGAGTTCCGAAAGGAAGCGAAGAGACTTTGTTGCGTTTAACTAACAAACATTAACGCCATATTTGGGCAAGCCGTTTATATGTATGTTTCAACGGACTATTTTGTTTTTCAAGTATGATACTTCCGCTCTCCGGCATCGATCCTACGTTATAATTGATATAGCTTGAGACTCATGGATACTATGCAATGGAAACCATAACATGTAGACTTACAGCTATAATATACTGATGTGGTGAGACTAATAGTGTAATGGAAACCATAACATGTAAGCTTACTATAGATACAGTGGAACCTCTCTCAGTGAGACCACCTCTCGTAGGCGACCACCTCTCTTAAGCGACAACTTACCAAAAGCCCGTTTTGTATCGCAGCCGTCAAATCACTGCATTTCAAATGAGGAGCTTAGGCTTTACAAAAAATGACGTAAGGGTGGATTCAATCTACCCTTACGTCACGGCGTGAAACCACAAGTTGACAGTTCGGTATCGCTATGAATGGAGACTGGTGTCTGTGAATTTCACACTACTATTTCCTGTAAAAGCCGAATAGAATATAGAAGACATGATATTTAAAAAACAATTCGAGTTGATGTGGATCCATGATTGCACAACCAAGGTATAAAGTTCCAGTGACTCAAAATCTTCAGTCATGCAAGTAAGCGAAAAGTTCGAGGTAGCCGGAGATAAATTACTGCATGCAGTTCACTTGAAACAAATTCAGGCCGGAAATGCCTTTAGTTCTGTTAGCGAGTCGGCTGTCTTCTTGCTCGCAGCCTTGAGAGTTAGCTACGTCTAAGTCTGTTTCTAAAGCAGACTGTTCAATGGAAATATCACTGGTTATTCAGGGTTAGGCAAATGGTCCGCAAATGGTCTGCAAATACCACAGACACTGTTTGAAGCCAGTTTGATCTTTGTAAAATGCACACACAATGAGTTCTCCGCACAATATCAAATATATAGTTTCAAAGCTAAGTACTTGACCATTATATAGCTGCTGTATTCCTTTTCTATTTTCTTGCTGGAAAATTTAGTTAGTTTTCTGAATAGGCCGAATAAATGTGCATTGTTCAAAGGCCGGATAAAGTTATTTGATGCCCCCTATCTTGTGTGATACACCAACACGCTAAAATGGAACCGCCGTGACAAAAACAAGCTCTTCTACATTCCCTTACTTACTCGCTCTGTGAACTTCAATCTTACTTCATAAATTAATCACAAAGTTTAGAATACGGACTGAACAGAGTGTGGGATCCATCGGCTTATTACTTACACTGTTGAAGGTGATTCAAACAACAGGCGGACTCGCCGGACCACGGGCGCCGGACTCGCTGTTGCATACACTTTTGTAAAGGGTATAAAGCAATCCTCTTCGCCCTTCAATACGGACCTTGTTTTTATTTATTACACGCAGGTTAAGCTGTTTCTTTCAACTTCAGACACATTGCTGTAGAGTATGAATGGTTTGCGAGTTATGTTTTGCAGTAATGATGAGCAAACTGTGAGCTTTAACTAGACGAAGTCAAAATCAGTTGCAAAGCTGGCAAATCGCAAACGATTACATGGCTAGTTAGGTCGCACCCAAGAGCTGACAGGAAAAAGCGCATGTCTATTGAATAAAAGACCGGGTTTATCAAGTCCTGAAGGCTCAGATATAAATACAGTCTTTCTAGAGCAGACGAGTGCTGCCGCACTTGGTGCTTCAAGTACCATTGGCTACTAAGAGCTGTGCGCGAAATTCAAATACACTGAATACGCGTTTGAGAATACTGCGATACTGTTTTCCAAAAAAACTCCGAAAATACCTGCTTGGGAAAAAAGAATTAAAATACTGAAGAAAACTGTTTCGGGAATAAACGCAGTTGTTCTGACAGAGTATACCAGAAAGCAAAACAGACTGTGTATGCGATGTCTCTGCGCTCGAAATTTGAACTGGTCAAGGAGAGCATATGGTCATACTATTCTCCCAAAACACACTCTGGACATACGAGAGCTAGAATATTTTTTTCATACATAAAATGAAGTTACGAAAATATTTTAGCAGCCTTTTTTATCATACTCAATAAATTTCATTGGGATTATTGGTTATATAAACGTGCGAAGTGTTTATGGTTTTGACTGACGTTTTTACATTATTAAAGCACCTCTTCCATTCTTGACTGACGTTTATTCACATTCTCAGACGACCTCCTGCATGTAAATTTTTTTAGGCCTAAGCTCCTCATAATACCACTTGTAAACGCCCGCCTCTCGTAAGCGACCACTTTTCCAGGTCCGGAGGGTGGTCGCTTACGGGAGGTTCTACTGTATACTGATATGGTGATGCACGTTTATGCTCGGAAGGTATATCAATACACTTTATGAACTGTTTCGGGCAGTCGTAAAATTTTTAGTTATCACTTGGGAAATCTTTGCAATGCAAATTCATTCAGTGCTGTCCGATCCAGTGACTTCGAGGCAATGTTTAAGGCTATACTGAAACCAGGCATTATCTCTGATTAAAATGTCAGTTGTAAAGTAGTCTATACAAACATGTATGAAAAATATATATAGAATAAACATTATTAGGGTTATTAAATCGGGCCAATGCTGTTTGAAGTACGCTGGTACAACGAACTTCGTAACAAAATTCTCATCTGAATTACTTGCTTGAGTACACTGATTCTCTCGTGGATCCAGAGTTCGGGAAAAAAATAAGAAAGAAATTTATAGAGCTAAGTAAACTCCCAAAGTAAGCGAAGCGAAATGCATGTTGGCGTATTTAACGAGTTTTCTGCAATGTTTCGAGATTTCATAGATTATCCTCTCCCCGCAGTCTGAAATTGTAAGACTGGAATTGCCTTCCGCAAAGCGTAGAGCGTGGTTTCTATATTCCGAGCATCCTTGCAGTCTACATATGTTTCCATATCAGTCACCTTTTCTTGTTTTTCCGTGTTGTTTGTTGTTGTGGAGATCAGTTCTATATCTGAAAAACATGGAAAAACAAGAAAAGATAACCGCATGGAAACCAGGCTTTATTGACCACCAAACCTACGTAAATACATGTCAGTCTCTGGTACTGAGCCACAGTAGCCGCGTGAGTACTGATACATTGGTGACAATTAGTTACATTACTAACTTCCATGTGCCATGTGTATTGTTCCAGTAATTTATACAATATTATTAATATAGTTTATTTGTATCACATTACTCATCATATAAAATTAATGTAAACTAATTTATTGTTGCGCAGCGAGCGAGCCTGAAGCGAGAGAGCAAGCAGGAATACTAATCTGTCTAGTGTTGCCGATTTTCTCAATTTCTCCAGCGCATTGCATTGTGGTCATGCGCAAGGACATAAAAATTGAATGCGCAAGGACCAAATTGCAATGCCCGGATGGAGCGATTATAGGGTACCCCGCGGTTCTCCCTTCATGGAGGCAGACATGAATTACTACCAAATTGTATTGTGTTCTATTGTATTGTGTATTTCGTTCTATTGTTTTGTATTGTGTTAATTCTATTGTATTTTTATAGCAATTCATGTGTTGCCTACATGAAGGGACCACCTACCCTGCCACTTCTGAAGCTTTTTTGTTAGTTAGTGCGGTCCGCGGTTCCGAAGTGAGTGAATAACTAGTGTACCTAATAGGTAGTGAATGCTACCGCTCAGTTAAGGCAATGCCAGACGAAAACCTACTGCAGCTCTTTGGCAGGAAAAGTATATTTATACTGGGTAACAAACATGTCAAGGTGTGATGTGTGTTAGATGAATCTATTGTGTAGCTTTGGGGCTATCTTGCCTTTATTTTCAGTTTGTCCCCATCAGTTTGTCCCCATCAGTTTGTCCCCATCAGTTTGTCCCCATCAGTTTGTCCCCATCAGTTTGTCCCCATATATAGCAATAATTTCCCGGTAACTATTTCCTTGAATCTACAGATTCCCGATATTTTCTTAGGATTCCCAGCAAAAAAATGCTGTTCTCCGGATATTGAAGTCCAATGAAGCTTAAAGTGCCTATAAACTTTTTGCAATTTTTATAGCTTATGAACCTCGGAAACGTTTTGAGTACTTCTGTGAAGAAATGTTTGGTTTACAGTGAATACTTTATGTTCTACGCTTGTTTGAAATCGTGTTAATGTGACCTTTCCTGACCCATGACCGCGTAAGTAAAAGCCTGGGTCGATACCTGTATTATAATTAATTCGGCTTTGCAATCATTTGAAGAAATACTTGACATGTTGACTAAAAATACTTTTTTCTTTAGTAACAACTCACAAACTGTGTATATTTTCTATGCATCGATGTTGTTGTAATAGAAAGGCGCCATGCATGGATAATAATGCATTAATGAGATGGGTCAGGAAAGGTCACATTCACACGATTTCAAACAAGCGTAGAACATAAAGTATTCACTGTAAACCAAACATTTCTTCACAGAAGGTCCAGAAGTGACACAAAACGTTTCGAAGGTTCATAAGCTATAATAATTGCATTAAACACCGGAAATCAACGGATATGCTAATGTATGTTTTGAACCCCGCTGTCACTTTTCAAATTGTAACTACTATATATTGATTTGACTTTATCGAAGGTATAATAGAAGAAAATATATTCCTGCTAATCATGTCGATAAGAGGAGAGATCTTGCTCTTTGGAAAACATTTTGTGGGTTAGTAAACAAATAACTAAGAGATTACTGATTCTATCGGTACGAATCGGTAGGAATGACCAAACCTGGCTCAACACCCTAAACCCTAACTAAACCCTGGTGGAGGGTTAGGTTAGGGTTAGGTTAGGGTTTAGTTTAGGGTTAAGGTTAGTTATTATGGTTGGTAGGAATATGACGTCACAAGTCCTACACAAGTAATAATTATGCATCAGTCAATTCCAGCGGTGCCCACCCCCCGGGACATGGTGGGGTGTTTGCACATTTTGAGATCCTGAGGGTGGGGCGTATATGCAACTTCGGCCAGGGGTCGGGCATTAGACAGCATAAGCAAAAGACGGTATATACTTCCTTCATGGTAGTATTCCGTTCCATATAGTCTCCCTGCATAATAATTTTCTCTACTGTTTTACAGTATTATCCAGGGAGACTATATGGAACGGAACACTACCATGAAGTATATACCCAAAACGATGAACAACATTTCTCAAGTTCAGATGTCAATAGACATAGGTTCATGTGCAGTTGTTCAAGTCTTTTGTTTCAACTGGCTGGCCACCATTGTTTAACATCTGCCTAACCAATCTCGTTCCCAGAGCCCGCGATCTTTTGGCCAACGCCAAGGTAGGTACTTGATATATGGTAATCCTCATGTACTGTGTGCATGTGTGTGTGTACTGTGTCCATGTGCATGTATCCAGCCCTGTAGTCGATGTAGTGTAGTCGATGTAGCCCTGTAGTAGCCGTATAGTACTGTAGTCGCCGTAGTGCTGTAGTCGCTGTAGTGCTGTAGTCTCTGTAGTACTGTAGTTGCTGTAGTTGCTGTAGTCGCTGTAGTTGCTGTAGTCGCTGTAGTTGCTGTAGTACTGTAGTCGGTGTAGTACTGTAGTCGCTGTAGTCGCTGTAGTACTGTAGTTACTGTAGTCGGTGTAGTACTGTAGTTGGTGTAGTACTGTAGTCGCTGTAGTACTCAATGCTAAAATTTATAATAAAATCCAATTAAAATATTTTGCGGATTATCATTAATTCAGCGGTCACCAAGCATGGTGGTTTGTGCAATTTGTTTCTTAAATGAAAGAAGAGACTTCATTCCGCGAATTCGAAGCTGTGGTGGTAATTCGTTCCACAGCTTCGCGCCGTCGTATGAAATGCTTTTCTTTAAATATTCGGTTTGGGGCTGTGGGAGACGAAGTTTGGTATCGGCGCCTCTTAGATTACTGAATACATTGAACTTTCAACCGTTGTATACAGCTCAGAAAGGGTAACAGGTGCTAGATTATTTATTATTTTATGCATAATTATCGCTTTCCTTTTTGCCCTTCGCTCATCGAGTTTATCCCAGCCTAGAATTGGTAACACTTTACTAGAACTGGTATTATAATCTGCGCCGAGTATTATTCTAGCGGCTCTGTTTTGGAGAATTTGTAGTTTGTCTGATTGCACTTTACCAAGTGTATCCCAAACTTCACAACAATAATCAAAGTGTGTTTGAATTAAAGAGTCGTAAATTTTCATAAGTATGGTTTGGGATACAAATGGTCTAGCCCTTTTTAGAGCCCCTAGGCCAGAAACTATCGTTTTTGTGATGTGACTTGTATGTTCATTCCATTTTAGATTTTCATCTAAAATGACACCAATTGCTTTTGTTGCACTCTTTTTACTAACTCATTTCCAATTCTTAATATAAGTGTTTCGCCTAAATTAGATATGCGTTGGCTCGAGCCAATCATGATAAACTCAGTTTTTGCAACATTTAAATGTAACTTGTTTGCTCTGAGCCAATGGTTGATGTTTCTGAGTTCACGGTTTGCTCTTGATTCAACATCAACTAGAGTTGAGCCACTAACTGTCAAATTTGTGTCATCAGCGAATAGGCATGGTGTCGATGATTCCAAGCAATTTGGCAAATCATTTATATAAATGAGGAATAACAAAGGGCCTAATATAGTACCCTGTTCAGGCGCGGATCCAGAAAATATCTTACCTGTTTCCGACTTCCCAACTCAAACTCCAAAATTGGAAATTTTACTGAACCCCCCACCCCCTCCCCCTTAGTCCCCAAGGGGTTCAGTAATGCACGCCACGTTAACTTTGACCGGTTTCCGTAAACCGGTGTAAACCGGTCTGGATCCGCGCCTGCTGTTGAATTCCACATGTGATTAATCGTTCACTTGATTTAGCATTTTGCACAGAACATGACTGCATTCTTTCAGATAAATAGGATTCTAATAGGTTTATTGAGCTATGGTTTATTCCATAGAGTTTTAATTTGTCTGTTAATAAACCATGGTCAACCGTATCGAAGGCCTTCTTTAAGTCAAGTAAAATAACAATATTAAAGAGACCCCGATCCATGTTTACAAGCCACGAGTTAGTGGAATTTAACAAAGCAGTCATTGTTGAGTGCAATCGCCTGAAGCCAAACTGATTGTTTGTTAATAAATTTTCTTTAGAAAGATAGTTTTATAAAGTTGATCGTAAAGTATTCGCTCAAATATTTTGCTAACAAATTGGTCTGTAGGTATCCATATCACTTTTTGATCCGTTTTTGTGTAGTGGTCTAACTCGTGCTTTCTTCCACTCAGACCGTGGAATGACCCTATAACAACCAAATGATTTGTTATTTTTTTACAGAACAAAATGAGCTTTTGCTCTTACCTTGCACTCTTACCCTCGCCTCATTGGAAGGAAGGTTCGAACATCTAGATCTTTCCATTGAGTTTGGCGAAAATAAAAGTTCATCCATTCATTCATTAATTCATCAAAACGTTCAACAGGGGATCGGGAATCATTTTTATTTTATTTTTTATTTACAACATTTGGGCGTAACGCCACAGGAAACAAGCAATAGGACTCAAGGTCCCCTACGAAGGCTTGTCACCGCCATGTCAGTGGACCTACGATTTTACGTCCTTATTCCTCGTGTACATTCAGCGACAAAAACACCCAGTTCAAGGCCTCTACTCCTTGAATGCCTTTATGCCTTAAATTTCCGGGGGGAAATGTCTTGATTTCCTAGTTATTCTCATTTCGGGGAATGTCGAAGCAAATGTTTTCAAAATAGAGCCACACACTGACACAGATCGAGTATGCCTTCGTTTCTCTCAGTTCTGCCTTGGGCGATTTCCCGCGCTATGCAAACTCACCGTCGGTCGATTTCTGACGAATGTTACAGTTAGGAGAATTGATCTTCTGATCCTGCGTGCGTAAGATTTATATCTCGTATTTTTCCTGTTCGTTATTTTATAAAATTCAAGTTTTTCTTTGTTCTCCCAACATATCCCGCGTGTTTATATAAGAGAACAAAGATATGGAAAGCGTGTTATATTGCTTAATTAATAAGTCAAAGAAAGAACTATTAAATGATAAGGATTTCACAACCACAAGGTGACTAAAAACAACAAGTTAAAGGACTGAGGAGGCTACGGACAGAGTTACATTTTACACAAACTGACTTCCATGTGCGCGGATTGTCAATCAATCAATCAATCTTTATTATTTATCCACGGAATCTTAACAGTAACATTAATAAAACTGATTTCAATTAGAGCCGTGCCTAATTAAAATATGCTAATCTAATCTAATGCTAATCTAAATATAAATACAATTGTGTGATACTAAATGCTAAAATTTATAATAAAATCCAATTAAAATATTTTGATTATCATTAATTCAGCGGTCACCAAGCATGGTGGTTTGTGCACAAATGAAACAAGAGACTTCGTTCCGCGAAGCTATGGTGGTAATTCGTTCCACAGCTTCGCGCCGTCGTATGAAATGCTTTTCTTTAAATATTCGGTTTGGGGCTGTGGGAGACGAAGTTTGGTATCGGCGCCTCTTAGATTATAACACGTTGAACTTCCAACCGTTGTATATAGCTCAGAAAGGGTAACAGGTGCTAGATTATTTATTATTTTATGCATAATTATCGCTTTCCTTTTTGCCTTTCGCTCATCGAGTTTATCCCAGCCTAGAATTGGTAACACTTTACTAGAACTGGTATTATAATCTGCGCCGAGTATTATTCTAGCGGCTCTGTTTTGGAGAATTTGTAGTTTGTCTGATTTCACTTTACCAAGTGTATCCCAAACTTCAGAACAATAATCAAAGTGTGTTTGAATTAAAGAGTCGTAAATTTTCATAAGTATGGTTTGGGATACAAATGGTCTAGCCCTTTTTAGAGCCCCTAGGCCAGAAACTATCTTTTTTGTGATGTAACTTGTATGTTCATTCCATTTTAGATTTTCATCTAAAATGACACCAATTGTTTTGCTTTGTTGCACTCTTTTTACTAACTCATTTCCAATTCTTAATATAGGTGTTTCGCCTAAATTAGATATGCGTTGGCTCGAGCCAATCATGATAAACTCAGTTTTTGCAACATTTAAATGTAACTTGTTTGCTCTGAGCCAATGGCTGATGTTTCTGAGTTCACGGTTTGCTCTTGATTCAACATCAACTAGAGTTGAGCCACTAACTGTCAAATTTGTGTCATCAGCGAATAGGCATGGTGTCGATGATTTTAAGCAATTTGGCAAATCATTTATATAAATGAGGAATAACAAAGGTCTAATATAGTACCTGTGGAATTCCACATGTGATTAATCGTTCACTTGATTTAGCATTTTGCACTGAACATGACTGCATGCATTCTTTCAGATAAATAGGATTCTAATAGGTTTATTGAGCTATGGTTTATTCCATAGAGTTTTAATTTGTCTGGTAATAAACCATGGTCAACCGTGTCGAAGGCCTTCTGTAAGTCAAGTAAAATAACAATATTAAAGAGACCCCGATCCATGTTTACCAGCCACGAGTTAGTGGAATTTAACAAAGCAGTTATTGTTGAGTGCCATCGCCTGAAGCCAAACTGCTTGTTTGTTAATCAATTTTCTTTAGAAAGATAGTTTTATAAAGTTGATCGTAAAGTATTCGCTCAAAAATTTTGCTAACAACTGGAAGGATTGAAATTGGTCTGTAGTTATCCATATCACTTTTTGATCCGTTTTTGTGCAGTGGGCTAACTCGTGCTTTCTTCCACTCAGACGGGATTTTTCCGGTTTCGATAACTACATTTATCAGAAAGGCAAGGGAACTGGAAATGACTGGTCCAGCTGCCTTTAACATTTTTGCAGTACTACAGCGACTACAGTACTACAGCAACTACAGTACTACAGCAACTACAGTACTACAGCAACTACAGTACTACAGCAACTACAGTACTACAGCAACTACAGTACTACAGCAACTACAGTACTACAGCAACTACAGTACTACAGCAACTACAGTACTACAGCAACTACAGTACTACAGCAACTACAGTACTACAGCGACCAAAATAACTACAGTACTACAGCGACTACAGTACTACAGCAACTACAGTACTACAGCAACTACAGCACTACAGCGACTACAGTACTACAGCACTACAGCAACTACAGCAACTACAGCGACTACAGCAACTACAGCAACTACAGTACTACAGCAACCAGGCGAGGATCCAGAAAAAAATCTGACCGGGTTCCGACTTCCCAACTCAAACTCCAAAATTGGAAATTTTACTGACACACACATGCACACAGTACTACAGCGAGTACACATGCACACAGTACATGAGGATTACCATATATGAAGTACCTACCAACGCCAAGTATCTTGGCGCTGGCCAAAAGATCGCGGGCTCTGGGAACGAGATTGTTGCGCCAAATAAACAAAGGATTTATACAACTGCGCATGAACCGTAAACTGGTCAAAAGAACAATTGCAGATACATATATTCTGATCTGTATATTTTGTACATCCAATAAATGTTTTCCGTCACGTGATATGCTTCCTTCTAAATAATTCCAAACGCATACAATACAAGACAGCACTCAGTACCTTTTAGGTAATCTAGTAATAATGTCATTTATTTAATACAGTTTCTCTAGCATGCGCTGTGCGACTGATTTATATCTGTTTCCCGAGCAAAAGTAGCATAATAAATGAACGTGAAACCGAAAGGCTTAGTGGAGGCGCGGGCGGTGTGCACGTCTCAACTAATCTTTCACCAATTTCTCAAGGCGGTTTTTATTCAGTTACATTTCATTTCGAAACAATTCTGACACGTTTCCTTGTAAGGTTTTTCCCTTTATGAAATTTTGAAAATCTCCGGCGCGATGTTTCATAGGCTACTCCGTTAACTACATCTGATTGTCATCTAACAATGTTCATTCGGCTCCCTTGTTCGTTCCTTAGTAAAATCTTAGGGCTCGTACTGACTTGTTAAAAAACCCAAACGGCTAAACAGGAAAATATGGCCAGTTACATGGGCAACAAGAAGAAACCCCGGCAGACACAATAAAGTTTCGGCTCCCATGGTCTAATGAGGTTTTTAAATCCGCTTCTTATCAAAACGCATCGAGACACGAGTTCCGCTGTCGCCTTACACCATGGATGTCTAGCTCGGCAACGATTGACAACATGACGAACAAACAGGTGTACGTTTGAGTCTAGTGCGTTTATATTTAATTATAGATGTAATGGTTTATTCTACAGTAAGAATTATTTTTTGTACTTGATCAATTTAGTGATTATGAACTTTCTGTTTTATTTGTTTCAGTATTTCCTTTTTCTAATCGCGCGCAACCTAACTTTTCAATTGCGCAACGCCTTCACGAGAATTCTATTTTTGTTTGAATTGAGCCCTCTTAAGCATGTCTTTTCAGTGACAGTTAAAGAGTGGGTGGCCTTTATTGTTTTTGCTTCAATGACTTCGGTTTTGGACTAGCATTAGCATTTCAAGGGAGCGTATTTTAATTCGCTCATTAGGAAAAAAGCATTATTATTCAGAAATGTAGGCTGGTTGCTAGAGGTGTTTTGGTGGTTTTGGGCATACTTGCACTAAACACCTGTTTCCTAACAGAAGGAGTTAAGAAAACCACAGAAGTGAACAATCCCTGCCGGTCAACAGCATTCTGACAAAGATATCGAAGAGGTGAGTTTGGTAAGAGTTATTTTGTTAGTCGATTTCTCGAGGAACTGGACCGTCAAATACTTCATAAGCACACTACATGCCAAATACCGGCAAGCATTTAACTCGACTAGAAAAGCTGATTTGGAGCTTGTTGCGGAATAATCTGAGCGGTAAAAATGTACTTCGCCAGTTGATTTCTCAGAAACACAGAAATGTTTTGAAGAGTTCAAGTTGACATACAATAATTGACAACATCGAGTTTAAATACAGTGCAGTTGGACACGCATACACTTTCGCATATTTTATAGTACGTTTAAATATCTTATTTCTGCAATTAGCTCTTCGTCGTAAATTTCTTTTACTGGATTTATATTTTTCAATTTAATTAGAATTTTGGAAAGGAAATAACAAAATAACCCCCCGCTGATGAACTGAAAACCTGCAGTTCAATCTATGGAATTTCTCGCATCGCTCTTACTCTTAATTATCCGCATCTTGAAAAAGAATCCAAAACACTATCGATCATTCTACTAGTTTTTCGGAGGCAGGTATGAAAAAGCCATTAATCATTAAATGGTGAGGTCAGAATAGAGGAGTATATTTGGCTTCCTTTTGACTGATTGGAAAGCAAAATGGCGTCCGAAAGGCCGAAATCTCATCGGGAAAGTTAATAGTTACAAGACTGTCTCTGGATCAGGTCAAAAATTGGATCAAAGAAATAAATGGAAGGAGTTTTAGGCCGTTAGGTTGCTTAACAGTGACGTCAAATATTAAAGGACTGGTGGTCCATTGAAAGGTTAGACACACGTACGGTAAGGTTACTAGCGAGCGGTGTGCTAGCGAGTGTGCTCGCTTCTTTCACTTGTGTGATTCTGAATCGGAGTAAAATCCAGCTAGATACCGAAAAAAATCCAGTATTAAGATCCTTTTACTTTAAAAATAGCTTCAATTGAATTCCTCAGAAGACGAACATGTTTGTTACTACGTCGGAGTCAACATGTTCATTAGAAAATGTTTCCAGTATCGGTAATCTATACTAACAGGCAATATTTTGGTTCCTTTTAAATGTTCCCGTCGTCGTACTATATTCTAAGAGCTTTAGAATCAGAGTAAGGCACACGAGATTGTTGTCAAGAATTTTTAGAACATTCTAGAAATGTTTTGCAACAAAATTATTGTTTGAGAGCGCCATGGTACTTTAAATTACGCCCCAAAACAAGGCGATGTTTTGATCTCTAGGTTTATTCACTTCTAACTGAGCAGACTGAGCTTACACTTAGCCAAGAAGGTCATCGTAGCTTGTTCTTTGTTACAAAGATTGTTGTATCCTTTTCCATCTCAGTTTCGAAGTAAAATCTCACTATTCTAAAAGTTGACTAAATTAACATCTCAGTTGCTACGTCCTTCGAGTTTTTCATCACAAGTCACGCGTGGTTACATAACCCTGGCTTAACAAACAAAAGCCACTATGGACTCTCTTTCACAACTTAAATTCAATTAACACAAAAGACTGTCTGCTCAAATATTCGAAATTTTTTCCGACATAAACATAAAGAGTTGGAACAGGAACGTTCCTGGTTTGAAAAACCGCCTTTGTAAGACATATTTTAGAACTAAATTTAGTATACATTCAGATAAGGTTGTTTGTTAGTAGTAGTAGTAATTTATTTACCCACGGCCAAAGGCTCGTGTACACGTGCAACACGTTGATAGATTTAAATACTGACAAGTCGTCAGTCTCTTCCGGTTTTCGATCCACCGGAAGTAAACACGTAAATTCCAATCGGTGTCAGTTACATGAAAAACGCGGGAACGAAACGCAAGGTTGCATCAGCCATAGCAAACATTGTCGTTTACGTACTTCTTTCTCCGTCCTCCTATCGCTGAGGCAAGTAAAGGTTTCTTCTAGTGAGGAACCATTATTTTGATAAAATATTGGATTAGAAATCCAGAGAAGTAAAGGATTCGCGGGCGAGTGATCTTGTTTATGCATACACAAGGTAGTGTAGCCTAGCTCAACATATATATTTAGTGCTAGCTATTATTATAAGTTGGTTACCGTGGCCGTGGGCCGTTTAGTTGACGTGCATATCAAGTGTAAAAGTTCTGTTAGACTTCAGTTGTACCAACAGTCACAGTGCAGTCATTTTTTTATATTTTCGCATGTGATTCTTATTTAAAACAAAAACTCAGTCTTTTACCATTTATAAGAGACACGTTGATCTCATTTGTCAAAATGTTTTAAAATATGTTGAGACATTTGTGAGACCACTTTTAGGTGCAAAGTCTCCAGCTATGTGCAGCTGTATGCTCTGTATTTTATGAGAACATTCAGTAAATTATACACAATTCTAAGCTAATTCAAAAAACAAATTAAAATACTTGGCAACATTTCAAATATTTTGAAATATAATGTTTCGGTGAACATTTGTTCATTTTTTTATTTGTTTACTTCCATGTATTTATTTGTTTACTTATTTAATTATATCCTAAAATACAATGTTAATTTATGCAAGCATGTACTGTGTATGCTGACCACCAACCAATAATCCTCAGCTACAATAATATTGAGTATGAGGGGTATATTAGAATAATTATTATTGGTAGATGTAGATATATAGATAGATATCGACCTGCCCTATGCACTTAAGCATACATGTACTTTGTTTGTGCAATAATGATTTGTTCATTAATGGCGCTAGTAATATACCAGTATATTATTTATCAAGGACTCACAATAAGAATAAACACGAAGTCTTTGTAATCTAAAGTCAGTCTTATCAAACCTCTAATATAATGTACCTCTTGCTGAGATAACTTGGTTGTCTATTTCTGAATATCTGTGTTATTGAAAAAAACAATTGAAGTGTAATCCAAGGTTAAATATTGGGATTCATTCGATTGTTTGTATTAGGTAAACTTTTGATGTTGAGTAATTCTTACTGAAACAAAACATCTGATCATAACATGGCCTGATGCATTTATTATCTGAGATGACTGATTCAAAACTCAAATATTTTCTAATATTTTAGACTCAAAGTATTTTTTATGTTATCTTCAGGCAAACGAGGAGTGTAGTGTTTGGTGCACTCTGTCTGTCTGGGTGTCAGGTGGCCTTAAATATAAAGAACTGAGATTTAACATAACATAACATGTACTGTAACTGTTCTGGCTTCTGGAACTGGTTTATCAGTATATATGTACTAGTACTAGTCCAGGTAAATAATATACAGAAATATGTCTATATATAGATTAAGATATACAAGTATTATTTCATTATTAAGGGACTGTGTCATGCACCTAATATTTTTGGTGATTCAATTTGAAAAGCTCAAAATCCCATTCAAACGAATTTATATAGAAATTTACTTAAACGTAATGCTCTAGTTTTATTAAAGGATAATTTGTAAGTGAAGTGAAATTAACAAAACTTTATTGGGCTACAGATGAAGGAAATGGATTATGATTATCAAAAAGTTGGGCCAAAGTTTTAAGTTGGCGACATAGTGTATGGAGACAAAGATAACTCTACTCTAATGCAGACCTTGCAAAATACTACATAATAAAGCTGCCAAGCTGATTCTCGACCGTCCTCTACACACTTCAGCTACTGATGCCCGCCAGTCTCCTAACTGGTTGAATTTGTCCCAGCGCAGACTATACCACAGATGCTTATACATTTTCAAATGTAAAAACAGTCTATTAACACCCATTTAGACTTAATATCAATGAATGACCAGCATAATTATAACACACGCAATGGTGATGACTTTCGTCTGCCAGCTGTAAAAACCAACTGGGGCAAACAACG
This sequence comes from Actinernus sp. WN-2022, assembly GCA_030867875.1. Lineage (NCBI taxonomy): Eukaryota > Metazoa > Cnidaria > Anthozoa > Actiniaria > Actinernidae > Actinernus > Actinernus sp. WN-2022. The sequence goes on along the minus strand of JAOWCC010000577.1, from coordinate 107,454,453 downwards.
CCTAGCATATCATGCTGTTAAGGACTGGAACAATCTTAGTGGTGGCATTAGGCACAGCAACACCATTGTGAATTTTAAGTCAAGCCTCTAGCCATTTTAGAAGTTTGTAATTGTTTCCATTTTATTAGCTTTAAATTAGCTCATTTCCTTATTAGCTTGTATTTTAATTGGTAATATCCCTATGTAATCATAGTTTTCGTGACCTTTTAATATTTGAGCTATTATTGTATTACTATTTTGCAGGACCTCTTTGAAAATCACTGGTGTGAAAGAGCTTCCTGTTAAAATATTTAATTAATAATAATAATAATAATAATAATAGTACCTTTGTTATTATAGTAGCCTTCAAAAAGTAACCATTATTTGCACAATAAAAAATAAAAGATACAGTTTTTACAGTTTTGACCACACATAATTCAGAAAAGTAGTGTTAGCCACCTCCCCAAAATATTTGGCCTTCATGTTATGATCACATTGTACCTATAGATTGGGTACACTGACTGCATGTGGGTTAGTCAGTGTTGGGCAATACAGGTTCCTGTCAATGTACCTTATGTACCCAGGAATCCCCTGCCTGCATCCTGACCACTGTAGATGAACATTACAGGCAGAGAGTGTGTAAGCCCTGCAGGGGTTCTGGGGGCATGCACCTTATGTACCCAGGAATCCCCTGCCTGCACCCTGACCACTGTAGATGAACATTATATACAGGCTGGGAGTGTTTTCCTTCCAGAATTTGGTGCAAAATAATTTTGCCATCAGAACATCTTTTAATTTATTTTATTTTATTTGTTACATTGTTTACAAATGTTTTTAAGAAGTAAGAGAAAATTTGTTAATTGTAAAGTATGAAAAGAGCAATATTAAAGTTTATCAGTGTACAGCAGCCAAAATATCAGAAGCTTTCGAGTTGGCTACGAGTTCCTTGAGTTTTTTTTTGTTACCCTCTCTTCAGTAAAACATTCATTCTCTATTGAAATTGGGAGTATAAAATAATCATAGCCCCCTTCTCAAGCATGTTAAGTCATGGTTTATTGAGCAATTATGTCAAAACATTCTAAATTCACTCGATTTTTCATTTTTGAATGAAATAGGCCTCTAGATATCTGCAATTAGGTGGTAATCATGTTTCTTAACATTGTAGAGCGGCTAGGATTATATTTAATTTACCAAAGGACATGCCTTCTACTGATGTTTTAGAGCACGCCCAATGGTCCACTCTTTTCTTTCAATATAAATTAGATATCTTTAAACTGTTTTATAAGGCTTACGATGAACGTCTACCGAATACTTTAATTAAGGCGATTGTATTGAAACGGAAAAAGGGTTATGCCTTAAGGGCACACATGTGCTATGACACATGCTAAACAAGATGAGAGGTGGACCCCAACGAAATTTGCATTTTAAGGGAGCGTGCATGGCACCATATTTTCAAATTAACATTTTTGAGTGATTGTAAATGTAATTGTTGACGGCTTTCCTGTGCTGCATTGTTGTGCTAGCTTGAGCCCGTGACTTTCGATTCAGCGGATTGCCATATCAAATTTCATTGACGGTGATAAGCAAACCACATCGGCTGCAAATGGGGATTAAAAGGTGAGGAATTCGTAGAGTTTTTCACTCTATAACTTACTACAGTATTGTATAATACTTGGTACATACAATGTAGAGCAACAAATGCCATTAGTCTTCGTTATTTTGGCTTATGCCTTCACACGTAACTGGTCGTTTCGCCCGTAAGTTTATATGGAATCCAGTCGTTTCGCCAACGACCGGTTCGCAAGCATATTGAGTTGATTCGCCAACGACGCAGCTTCTAAGCACATGGATCGTTCACATTTAGATAAAAGCATCAAATTTGGTACATATGTGCTATGACGGGTGCATTGTTTACATTGTTGTTTTTTTACTTGCAGACAACTGACCGGGAAGTGCAGGGTTGAAGATTGCCGCATTATGTAGATCTATGTAGCTGTATAGAAGTCAAGCCACCGCTGAATGTATCTTCACCATTGAATGTAGCTGTCACCGTAGAATGTTGTTGTAGAACACCGCTTTAGTATTATAGAAGTCCAGCAGTGTTGTGATAATCTGCCAGACCTAACGATATGTCTAAAAAGATGGTGGTAGTGACTGGCAGTGCAGAGGCACTAATAAGGGACACTTCAACGACTCCCTCTGATTGGGATAAGTGCATTATTTGTCAGATGGATACAGAAGAACAATCTGTCAGATGTCCAGCAAAGTCCACTAGATCATGTGTTTCTGGCTATGAAACATTTATTTCCAACTTATTGGAATTTGAAAAGCTTGGTGAAATACCACTAGGTGTAGTCTGTAGATCCCAAACGTCTTGATGATGGTGAAGGTATCCTACAGACATTAAAGAACCACAGGGCATGGTGGCACAAAACATGAATATTGATACTAGGGCCAGTTAGAAGAGCAGCAACAACCCTTCAGGACAGGGCACTGTTGGCCAAATTAGGAACAACCGACTTGGTAGCACAAGATGCTCAGTACCACGCAAAATGTTTGACTAATCTCTGCAACCGTGAAAGAAAAGCACTCGAAACCTCAACAAGAGAGACAGACCATGAGTCAGAAATGAAAGCACTTACCCAAGCTCAGTTGGTGACTTACATAGAAGAGGCTAGAGATCCTGATGTGTGTCCAGTATTCTGCCTGGCTGATTTGGTAACAATGTATACAAACAGGCTGACACAAATGGGTGTTATCATGGACACTCGACCGAATAGCACAAGGCTGAAGGAAATGCTCATAAAGATGGTGTCAGGCCTGAAAGCACACTCAGAAGGAAAACATGTGTTGCTGATGTTGCAGAAAGACATGGGAGAAGGGATAACGAGTGCATGCAACCAAAACGTTGAGTCAGATGCTATAATCCTTTCCAAAGCTGCAGTGATAGTAAGGAGGGGCACTCTTTTGAAGAGAAATGCCAGGATGATGCAGTACCAGAAAAGTTGAAAGCATTAGTCAATATGATTTTAGAAGGGCCAAACATAAAAGACCAAACTGAGAATGGCAATAAATCAGCTGGGCTCACAATTGGACAGCTGATAATGTTCAACAGTGTTAATCACCAGAGAAGAGCTAGTGGGGTGAAATCACATGTGGTTCGTCATGAGAGAAATAGGGAGACACCATTTCCCATTTACCTAAGCCTTGTAATCCATGCACAGACACGGAGTAGGGCACTAATTGACATTCTGCATTCGTATGGCATGTCAGGGCTCTTCACGACGGGGGCAATGGATAACATTGACCGCAATCCGAGCTCCAGATCAGCAACAGACAGTTTCCATGGGACGGCCATATCTCTGACACAACATCCAACGATGACTGTTCATGGGGAGGAGAGAGGTTTGACAGCCACATATGACAACACTACCAGTGCTACGAATATACGTCCCTTACCAGCAACATATACATACATACATACATACACTTTATTTATCCTCGAATTTACAGAGTAGCTGAAATAAGCTAATATCTTCAGCTAACATATTCAGCTAACATATTCAGAAGTCCCACCAGCTGGTTTGGATGTCAAAGTATACGGTGCCAAAAACACATGGAGAGGTGTTCCCCGGCACTGACTCAGTCATTGCTGCATTGGATGAAGAAAATAAATGGTTAGAGAATGTACAGACTACACGACCAAGAGCAGATAACCGCGAATGAATACATATCATGGGCAGGTTATCATGCAGCCGCAATAACAACGCCTGTCCGTTCAAAATGCATCAGTGCCTTACTACCCCTGTTCCGTGAGCAGGCATATACTGTCGCCATGATGCGCCATTCCACGACTCTGATGGAGCAGAGCATACAACATCTCAACCCAGGCCAGATTCCGGTTTTCACTGTAGATCAACCTCTGTATGCACTCGCCAAACAGACACAGTGGCGGTGGCCCGATATGTATGGAGAGGACCGGTTCGTAGTTGTACTAGGAGGCTTACACATCGAGATGGCCTCGTTTCACGTAATAGGTGACTGGCTTGAGGGGAGTGGGTGGTCAAGTGCTCTGGTGCAAGCAAACATCACAACATCAGGTTGGGTGACCATGTAACAAGGACAAGATGGGCACACCAAGTAACGGCTGCTAGTCTCAGTGTCCTACAGAGAGATGCGTACCAACAGTATCTTGACATGCATCCTGCTGATGATGTCCTGTCTACATTTGGTGAATGGTGCAAAATACAGTCAGAAGCTCACCCACAGTTCCTGTACTGAAGTATGACAATCTCTCTTGAGCTTCTTGTCATACAGTTTGTGAGATCTCTGAGAGAAGGCAACTTCCAGCTGTATGTAGAGACCCTCACAAAGCTAGCCGCGTGGTTCTTTGCCATGGATCGTACACATTACTCAAGGTGGCTGTCAGTCCATATCAGAGATATGATCCAGCTGAAGGACACACATCCAAGTGTTTACCGTCCGTTCACACAAGGTCACTTCACGGTGCAAAAGACAACACATACCTTCTCATCAATGGCCCTGGATCAAAATCACGAACAGTTAAATGAGGTCATAAAGGGAGATGGAGGGGCCGCGGGGTTGACCGAAAATCCAGCGGCTCTTCTCAGGTGGATGATTGCAGGTGCAGAAATTGCAAGACTAGTAAATGAGTTTGATAAACACAGTTACAAGCAGTGTGGAAAACATCATGAACAGTCGGTAGGTATACAGGCAGAGTTCAAGAAAAATGTGTGTGAGCTCACTGGAATTGTACGTGACCTGGGCAACCCATTCCTTGATGACGGAGAAGATCTTGTCACCCTTGACACAAAGGTAGTGATGGACAGCTCAGTAGTTCTGACACTGAAAACAGTACAAACAATTGGGCAAGCGCAATATGACACATTTGTGCAGGAGAGACTTGTCCGATGTGAGAAACCGCTGACAGACACAATACCTAAGAACAATCTTGCACTATTCGGGACAACACCAAAGAAGGTCCAAAGCAGAAGCCAGCATCAGGTAGCCTCACTGTAAACGAACTGTAATTTGTTCTCTCGACTGTATATTTCCTGCCAGTCGCGCAGCGGAAATCTCACCGAGTTCTTCGCCCATGAAAACCAGGCCTGCCCCCCCCCCCCCCCCCCCATCACTGTCAAACATGGGAAGTCTGCGACACTGCACAAAATCAGATCTTGTGGGATACCTAGGCCTACAGACAACAAAACCAGTCCAAGTAGTTCCTGATTGTCACTCGGTTGTGGATGCTGAAGTGCTGGACGGTACTGCCATCGTACACATGCTACCACCTAAAGGTGCGAGGACCAACTTCAATGACTATGCATTGTGTGTATTCTTGCCCTATATCCGACGACGTCTGCAGAATGTCAATAGGCTGGACATAGTATGGGACCGCTATATCAAGAACAGCCTCAAGTAAGGTACTCGAGAATGCAGGGGAACCGGGCAACGTGGACGAGTTATGGGAACAACGCCACTTCCAAGAAACTGGCAGTCATTTGTCCAGTTTGATTCCAACAACGAAGAACTTTTCAACTTCCTGGCTGATCATATCGGAAAGGAAACACCACCTGATGGGAAAGAGCTGGTGTCAACCTTTGATACCAGTGTGAAATGCACACGTGTCGACATGCAAGGACAACCAAACTAGAGCCATGCACCCACGAGGAGGCTGATACTAGGATAATGATACATGTAGCTGACTGTGTAGCCCAAGGATACAAGAAAGTTACCATTCGAACAGTGGACACAGATGTAGTAATACTGGCAGTTTCCATAGTCACCAGATTGGATATTTCAGAGCTGTGGGTCGCCTTTGGTACAGGGAAGACATCAAATCTTGGGCAGCAAAAGGCAGCAGTTCTGCTACTCTTCCATAGCTTGACTGGGTGTGACACTGCTTCATCCTTTTCAGGACGGGGAAAGAAAACATGCTGGGACGTGTGGCAAATGTTTGAGCCACTTACATAATCCCTTCTGAAATTTGCAGCAGCACCGGCCCAGCTCCAATTAGCTGATCTGCAAACCATCCAGAGAATGTGGACTGGAGGCTGAATGAAGCCAGGAAACATCTGTTCTCACAGGGTTCAAGATCCATGGAAAACATCCCTCCGACGGCGGCATCACTGTTGGAACACTGTAAATAAGCCACATATCAAGGTAGACACATATGGGGCAGACACTGACGCTTAACCCTGTGCTTCCTAGTCCTAGGAATGGGGATGGAAGTTAACAGAACATGGGTGGCACCCATACTGGACAGCACTGCCAAAGGCTTGTTGTGAGCTCATTCACTGCGGGTGTAAGAAAGCATGCAGGGCTCGCTGCAAATGTAAGAGCAACAACCTCAACTGCACTGAGCTGTGTGTGTGTCAAGGAGGCTGTGCACAATAAAGAAACCTCTGACATTAAGTGGAATATGTGACTGATACATGGGAGATGATAAAGAATGGAACAGAATTAGCACGTTGAACAATTTGATAGCTGACTACGTATATTGTCATACCATAAATGAACATGACTGTGAACAATGTTTTCTTTTAACTGAGCAAATGGGATTTGTTTCACTCAACTGTCGTGATACAACTTTGTAAATGCATTGTGAGTTTCTAAATGACTGGACAATCTGCAAAACATTGTCACATCAATGGTAGACTGTATACTAGTACATCACTTTTAAGCACGTATTGTACAGATGGTGATAGGAGCATACAATCTGGTGTTTCTTTATGGATTTCTAATAATCGAACTTGTTCTATTTTTTTTTAACAAAATGACCGCTATTTTACATATATGCAAACGAGGTAATCATTTAATGACATTAAATTTTATCTTAATTGATTCCTCGTGTCTCAAAACCATAGTCAAGCATTTAAAATCACCCAAAAATATTAATTAGAAGTGAAGATATGCCCAAAGAAATTTTGAAAAAATGGTGCCACGCTCCCTTAAAAGACAAATTTCGTCTTGTCTAGCAAATGTGACGCTTTTATCAAAATGTGAACGATCCATGTGCTTAGAAGCTCTACTACATTATATGTTTAGTGTTTCGAAGGTCATATGACCTTAAGGCTGATAAAACAAAGAAATCAAAATGGGCCGGTTACATTGCACTTTTAAAGTAACGATTTCTTGGTTATCTGATTACACTTCTGGTTCTTTCTGAAGCTCCGTTTGGAATGGTTGATATTTTGCCATTGGAGGTGAGAAAATTGCTTCCGAGAACATTCACGCCACTATTTTCGCCTCCACAATCTATCAGGGTCAACCATTCCAAACGAAGCTTTAGAAACAAACAGAAGTGTCATCAGATAACCGAGAAATCGTTACTTTAAAAATACAATGTTTGAGATGAAATGTTCAGTTTTTTATGTAATTTTCGTGGTTGGTCACGTGATAGACATTTCACAACAAAATATGTTCAAACGACTGTACGCTGAGGTTAGTGATAAGACTATTAGGGCAAATATTCAATAAAATAGCTTTAGCCTCGATTTCATGTTCAAGCCATGCTCTTTCCCTTGTGAAAGTGAAAAATTTCCAAGCTCCGCCTTTGTACCTCCACCTACCCTACACCTACACCAAAAAAAACCTTTAAGAGACCCCCTCCTCGATATATCCATACCCCCTCATCATATTAAATGAACTTTGCCTTATTTTTATTGATAGATTGCATTACTCCGTGAAGTCTCGGCAAGAGTCAGAATGACATATCAACAAACGTCTATTTCCTGACATACCGAACAACTAGAGCAAGATAAGAAGGTATGGGGAACCCGATATTGGAGACACCCGGGCATCGTGGCTCTGACAGAGGTAGTAAGATTCTCAACAAATATGATGAAAAGCTGGAATCGCCAGCTAAAGTTCAACAGCCTACTCCAACACCAAGCATATCTGCAGTCAAGAAAAACACTATTATCGGACAAAGTGAGTGTGCATGCATCTTAATGTTTTTTCTCTCTCTAATAAGTCAAGTCAAAACGTCTCGCTTCTCTTCTATCTCGGTGTCCTTAGTAGAAACCAACTAGTGTTCTTAGTAGAAACCAACTAGTGTTCTAACATGAATCCTGCCATCTGATTGGCTAAGCTACTCGCTATCTATTCTATGAATAGCGAAGGCAGCCAAATCGTCAAAATACAAAAAACCTAAACCTAACACTAGTTGATTTCTACTAAAATAATTAGACTATACATACTCGATCTCAGTTTCTATGGCCGATAGTTAACGAAAAGCGCAGATTTTAGAGTAGATTTTAGAGTAGATTTGAGAGTAGTCTAATTGTTAATTAGACAGACGTATTTTACGAATTTTCGACCATGGTTTGAAATATTATTCCAAATGCTGCGGGAGGCTTTCTTGCTGATTGTCAATCTGGCACTTTCTACTTGGTAATCTGTTATTTCATAAACCTCAGCAAACTTCATGCTGTCTCTTCACCTCTGTATTTGGATAAAGCTGTGATTCCTGCATAAACATGTTCAGTATTTAATTAACAAGTACATGCACAAGTTTTAATTAATGTTTAAGGCGCTGGTTTGTTCATCTCATAAAATGCCATCACTTTTGTTTACATTTGCTGGAACTTTAAGTAAAGAATCTATTATAATTTTAGTGCTGGAGAAAATGTTGGATTATTGATTTCAAACTAATTGCGGCGACGCAAAATTGTGGTATTTTCCGTGGTTCATTAATCTTTTCCATTGTGACTTGGTCTTTAGTCGACAATCTGACCTCAAAATTGACTCTCGTATATATTTTGCTTTTCAAAGAGAGCATTTTAGGTAGGCTAGAAGGAGCTAAATGAATTATAGATGTGAGTCAGAGTCTGGAGTTTGCGAGAAAACAAACCTTCTCTTACATCTTGTTTGAAGAACCTGAGTTTAGATGCGAGAGAAAAATGAGTCAGATCAAAGAGTACTTGAGGAAAGGTTGGTTAGAACTATAATTTATAATGCTGATTGCTTTTTTTATCATAGAAAGGTGAAATAAATGTATGCAATGCGTTTGCAATGCAACACGAAATGCAGTTGGAATTTTGTTGTCGGTCAAAAGCAAGCATTTCTAATAACAAAGAACATCCGATCCATGCCAATGAGACATTTTCTCAGAAAGAAAATTTGAAACACGAAAGTAAGAAGTCTGTTATTAACGTTGTCTGACTGCATTTCTTTGTTGAAACCTAAACCTCCAAATCGACATGCTGCTCTTTTTTTGCAGACATTTGGCTTTTTTTGTGGTGCTAGAAAACTAACCCTGGTGGTGTTGCATTTTCCCGCGATATCATAACTGCGCCACGGTAAAAAACTGAAGCCGATTTAGTTTTGTGTGCATTTGGGATGGGGATTTTGGAAGCGATAAATTGGGGGGATACATGTATAAACTATGCTGCATAATCGTCTCTCGTTAAACCCTTTTGATTTGCTTCTTTTTACCATTTTTTTTGCACATTATCTCTCGTTTTTTTTCTCTGACTTATCTTTACATGTTTCCAATGCAATTACGCTCGGAATTCCGACCCAGTTGCTCAGTTTAACATTTTGAAATTTAATATCCTGTTTTACCACAAATGTAGAGGCGTTCTTATTAATATTTGCCGAATTAATATTTCTTAGTTGTTTTTCTGGAATTACTTCGACGCCATTATTTCTTCCGAGAGTTTCATTACTGCGTAGTTTCTTTCTTTCCTTGAAAGAGATCAAATTTATTTCTCTTGACTGCTCTGTTAGTTGGTTTGCAATGCTCTGCAGTCATAATAGGCCTCTCACAGCTTCTTTAGGACAACCCGACCGATTCAATGTTCAATTCAAACCCTTTCTTGTAGTCCCGATATGGATCATCGCCGCTGTGGGTGTGTTTGTCGCCATCGTTGTCATCTTTTGTATTTACTGCTGCTGCTGTCGGCGGTGCGGAAAAAAGAAAAAGAAAGAAGATAAAAAGGCTGCGAAAGAGCGCATCGACCTGAGGGCTGTACAGATTGGTGCAAGCTATCAGGAAAAAGTCCAGCCGTCTATGGATGAACTGGATTATAACAGTGAAGACTATCATTCGGAAAACAGTTCTGGCGTCAAAATAGGTATGACAAACATTGTAATGTTCTCATTTGTTCTGATAAAAAAAATATCTAATACTGTCTAACTTTAGAAAAGGGAGTGCATCTGTAGTCTTTCTTAGGCTTCCTGTTTTTGCCGTGTAAAATATGTCTAAAAATAAATTGCCGAACCGGCACTCAGATCAAAAACAGAACTAGAGAGAGATAATTTAAGTTTATTTGTCATTACTTGATACTTATTTTTGATCGTATACTTTTTTTAGGTCGTATCAACTTTAGTTTGGATTACAGTTTTAATGAGAATTCGCTAACGTTAGGAATAATCAAAGCTGAAGACATTCCAGCGAAGGACTTCAGTGGATCTTCTGATCCATACGTCAAAGTTGTATTACTTCCTGACAAAAAGAAAAAGTTCGAAACTAAGGTAAGAAAGGATTCGTCATGTTGTCACGTGCTCTACCGTGATTCTCTGCGCGCGCATGGGAATGTGGAAAAAGGCGTAAGTGATGTGGTCGCACACGATTATTTTTAGCGCCAGTTTGACGTAAGTAAACCACTTGACAGGCGGCTGTTTTATGTGATGGTTTTTATTGCACCCACTCATTACCACTAGAATAACCACACGATGTCAGAATGACGACCACGCAGCCATCAATTTCCTTTCGGTTTGCAAGCTGCTCTTAACAGCCTGAACATCCGAGATGTGAAATGTGCGGGAGTATTTGTGAAGGCGTTGAATTATGTTCGTTTTGTCTTGTTTTTAAACATCCCGTACGCGTTATATCATGGCCAATTTAAGTCGTTACTCACAAGACAATTGCAAGTTTGTTAACTAATGATTCGCGTGGCAAGCCTTGCGGCGCTCATCAATATCAGTCATAACTAATTGAAGTTCTGCACTTCTATTGGTTGAAATCTGTGTTGTAGTTAATTTCGTATTTCTGCTTTTTATCACCACGAAGCTTACCATATATGTCAAACAATTTGTCTTACTTAAAATCCTAGTATATTGGATAATTGAACTAGAGTTTAAACAAGAAGCCGCACTATAATAGGTTGTCAATCAGACATCAAAGGCAAAGCTCTTCCGTGACATGTGATGCGTGACATGTGATGCTCTCACTTTTGTTATCGCGCGAAATACAAATCGAACACTTGAATATTTAATGTCAAAAATAGTTCTAAAACACTATTTTTAGGCATTACCGAGCAACTAGCTTCGTGACATTTTCTTTTCTTTATCTTATTTCCATCTTAGATTCAACTATAGTTATAGTTATAGTTTTTTCCCCGGAAAAACACAGAAGAGCCGCGGCAAGTAGAAAGGCTAGTATTGGAACAGTAGAGGAATGCTAATAACCCATTTTCGACATATGCTTCACTTACGAGGCTCGATCCCGGGTTAAATTATTCCCCGAGAAAAGAATAAATTTAACTTACCCCGGAGCCTCATATTTAAACCTTTGTGCGTAACAAATGAAACTCCTTCCCCTCAAACCAGGCAAAATTTACATGAGAACGCCACGAGAAATGCAACGAAACACTCACAACGTAGCATTAACTGTAATCCTCATTAATGTCATGTTGTTGTGCTGTTGTATTGAATCCCACAGGTTCATCGTAAGACGCTAAACCCAGTGTTCCACGAGACGTTCGTGTTCAAGAACATTCCGTACAGCGAAATCACGAACCGCACACTACTCATGGAGTTGTATGACTTCGATCGCTTCTCGAGGCATGACTTAATAGGAGAGGCCAGGTTACCACTGATTGACGTCGACTTGGCAACCAATATTATAGAGTGGAGAGTACTAACCCCACCCTCCTCGTCACACTCGAGTGCTGGGGTGAGAGGAGCAGGAATTACTTATGTACATGTACAGCTACGGGGGTACAATAAGTGTGTTTCTGTGACTGTCTGGGTCGATGTTTGTGTTTGTATTTGCAGTCAATTAGTATTTGTAGTATCCTAGATTAGAGATACTTTAACTGTATTAGCACCATCACAAGCACTCCTGTTTGATATACACTCACATAGATACATACACATGTATCAATATACTGTAATCCTGTATATTACTTATTACAATATATTATTATTATTATTATTATTATGTTTGCGTATCCGTGCTTCCGTATCTGTGTTGGCGTTTGTATTTATTTGTAGTTCGTACTATGTTTACATAATGTTACATATTGTATGTATGTGTATATTTTGTGGTTGAAAAAGTTTTTGGTTCAAATTTTTTTAAACCAGTTCAAAATATTTACACCAGTTCAAAATTTTTAAACCAGTTCAATTTTGTAAAACTGGTTTATTTTTTAAGATTCTAAAAGGGAAGTTATGTTAACTGATGTTAGGGTTATTTTAAATGTTGGATTTGGGTTTAGAATAGTTCATATGATTATTGAAGTAGGATTATATTCTGTGTTAGTGATTCAGCCCTGAACATCCTAAATTGGTGACTACATGTAGCTCTAAACACCCTAAATTAGTGAGCGCCCATCGTTGGCAGTTAGGGTGTTTTTAAATGTGGGGGTAGGGTTTGCATAGTTCACAGGACTATTGACCAATCATTATTTTTCTGCTGTTCAGTGATCTAAATTTAGTGACTAGAGCTCTAATAACCCTAAATTAGTGAGCATCCGTGTTGATGGTTAGGGTGTTTTTAAATGTAGGGCTAGGGTTTGGATTAGTTCACAGGACCATTGAAGAAGCATATACAGTGCTTGGTATATAAGTATTGATATGTAGACACTGGTAATTTATACCTTAGATTAGAATAATTACGATGTATATATTTTATATATAGTTGTTTTCATTTTGTATTGTTTCACACGACCCCACAAGCGGCAACGCTTTAATTCTTATCGTGTTTAAATAAAGATTATTGTATTGTATTGGAGGGGATACCAGTCACATTCATTCATCATAGTTGTCATTGTTATTATTATTTTACTTTAAAATAAGGGGTTATCGTATCGGTAGTAATGGTAGAAAAACCCTAAACCTGGGATTATCTCTAAACATCCTAAACCCTGGGTTAGGTATTATGGTTGGTAGGAATATGACGTCACCATAGGACGAATTTACATGTTGATTATCAAATTGAATGACCGTTTTCCCGTTTTGTACTCGGTATTTTGAATTATTTTATAAAGGAAATAGAAAAATTGTTCTGTGTTTCCACAGAGTTATATAAACATTTGTGGACGAACTCCACACTGCCATTTCTCGTTCTCTCAAACGTTTTCTGAAATAGAACATGGAAAACCATCTTCTATTTGTTGAATATTTTATTAATTTATTTCAGAGAGTCGTGAACTCAAGGCGTTTCTGCTGGGTTTTTTTTTGTCTTCCAGCGCTCCAAATCTGAGCTGGGTGAGATCTGTTTCTCGTTGCGTTATGTGCCCGGCTCAGGTAAACTGCAAATTACCATCGTAGAGGCCAAGACGCTGAAGAGTATGGATCTGTCCGGGTACTCAGGTGAGCGGTCTTGGTTTAACAGCAGTACATACAACAACACATTTATTTAGTACCTGCATGACAAATACAATACAGAATCATGGATAGAAACTTAATTTTACAGGAAATGAGGTACTGGCCACCTAAAATAACTAAAACGTTAATCTAGTTAGGTGGCACTTACCGTGTTTTCTATTTATTGCAATTATTTCTGCACTCAGTTGTGAAGTCATGAATTTCCCCATGCAAAGTGCACGTGAATAAACCACCATTCCTTCTGTCTCTCTTTAGATCCCTTCTTTAGATCCATTCCTTCTGTCTCTCTCTAGATCCCTTCTTTAGATCCATTCCTTGTGTCTGTCTTTAGATCCCTTCTTTAGATCCATTCCTTCTGTCTCTCTTTAGATCCCTTCTTTAGATCCATTCCTTCTGTCACTCTTTAGATCCCTTCTTTAGATCCATTCCTTCTGTCTCTCCTTAGATCCCTTCTTTAGATCCATTCCTTCTGTCTCTCTCTAGATCCCTTCTTTAGATCCATTCCTTGTGTCTCTCTTTAGATCCCTTCTTTAGATCCATTCCTTCTGTCACTCTTTAGATCCCTTCTTTAGATCCATTCTTTCTGTCTCTCTCTAGATCCCTTCTTTAGATCCATTCCTTGTGTCTCTCTTTAGATCCCTTCTTTAGATCCATTCCTTCTGTCACTCTTTAGATCCCTTCTTTAGATCCATTCCTTGTGTCTGTCTTTATAGATCCCTTCTTTAGATCCATTCTTTCTGTCTCTCCTTAGATCCCTTCTTTAGATCCATTCCTTCTGTCTCTCTCTAGATCCCTTCTTTAGATCCATTCCTTGTGTCTGTCTTTATAGATCTCTTCTTTAGATCCATTCCTTCTGTCTCTCCTTAGATCCCTTCTTTAGATCCATTCCTTCTGTCTGTCTTTATAGATCCTTCTTTAGATCCATTCTTTCTGTCTCTCCTTAGATCCCTTCTTTAGATCCATTCCTTCTGTCTCTCTCTAGATCCCTTCTTTAGATCCATTCCTTGTGTCTGTCTTTATAGATCCCTTCTTTAGATCCATTCCTTCTGTCTCTCCTTAGATCCCTTCTTTAGATCCATTCCTTCTTTCTCTCTTTAGATCCCTTCTTTAGATCCCATTCCTTCTGTCACTCTTTAGATCTCCTCTTTAGATCCATTCCTTCTGACTCTCTCTTTAGATCTCCTCTTTAGATCCATCCCTTCTGTGACCTTCTGTCTCTCTTTAGAGCCCTTTTTTAGATCCATTCCTTCTGTCTCTTTAGGAGGGGGACATTGGTGGGCTTTCAATAGCGCAACACGTACCGCAAAAAAAATCCGAAAACACCGCATCACCGCATGTAACGTTGACAAAATACCGACACCGCAATGACGCAATATTTTTTTTAAGATTCCCGTAATTTACATGGATTTCACTTTGAAAATAAACGTTTCACCGAACACCGCAGGTTTCAAAACACAAACAACGCACACCGCAGGATTTGAGATCACCGCAATATAGGATTGAATTCACCGAAATACCGCACTAAAAACTGACCCACACCGCAAACCCCAATGTCCTCCTCCTTTAGATCCCTTCTCTGACTCTCTCTTCAGATCCCTTCTTTAGATCCATTCCTTCACTCTCTTTAGATCCCTACGCTAAGATTGCTTTGGTACAAGAAGGACGCAAAATCAAAAAGAAGAAAACAACGGTCAAGAAACGAACTCTGAATCCTTACTTTAACGAAACGTTCACCTTCCAAGTTCCGCTGGATAAGATCGACCAGAGCTCTATCATCATCTCCATACTGGACTATGATCGAGTGGGGAAAAGTGAGATGATCGGCAAGTGTGTTGTGGGCGAGTTATCGAGTGGCGCTGACCTGAGACACTGGGCCGATATGATGGCCTCTCCGCGAAGAGCCATTACACAGTGGCACACGTTGCATAATTAACTTGACTATGTCGGCATAATTAGCATAATTACTGGGCACTGGTAGATAATCTGTTTTAGTATAGCTTGAGTTAGGGTAAGTGGATGTACAATGTAAACTGAGTTGCTGTACAGTATTCAACATGTGTCGCATAATACCGAGAGTAAACATGTTTCTCGCGGGATAAAAAAAGAAACAAAGGGACCGAATTCCCAGGTGTGACTGAATTAAGACTATATTTTACCTATGGCACTACCTCAATTAACACCAGGCATCTTGTTCTTAACTTAAGAACTGAGCAAGGAGTACAATAGGCAATGTTCTTATTCGAAGTTGCTTGTTGCTGCATTAGTTTCACTTACACTGCCTTTAACAACATGCCAGCAACTGCATAATCCGTAGTATGAATCAAAAGAGCCACTAGCATAATTGATAATAATAATTCATAATTTTTGCCGAAATTGTATTTCGTCAATGACGTCAAAGATATAACGGATTCTTCAAGTTTTATATTTTGCACGGTATGCCTGTAGAACCATTGGGGATATTTACGTTGATATGTAAAGAGTTAATACGCACCCATATAACTCTATATCCAAAATAATTATATAGATAATTCACAAATATTTGTATAATCAGGAATACGCGATTCATGCATTCGATTCTCATTAACGATTTGATGAACTGTGCTTGAAATTATTTTGACGAAATGACTGATTAATGAATTAGAAATAATTGTATCTATGAATTGACTATTAATATCGATTGTTTGTAAGTTAAGTTATTAGGGTAAAGATAGGCTAAGAAGATGCATTAATGACTTAGAAAATTAGTTGAACAAATGCAGGTATGAATCATAATGTATCCGTCAATTCCAAACTTGCCTTACTCTTCCCCGGGCATATATACGTGTGGTATTTGACAACTTATCTGTCCCGGGGGTGGGGCCTATGACAACAAAGGCCAGGGGTGAGACATTTGTCAAAGAGGGTTAGTGATGTCGAATTTTACATTCAAAAATGTCAAATGCGCTACAAATGCATGGGTGGGGTTGGGCAGATTTGGAATTGACTGAGATATAGTTCATTCATGCGTTGGAGAATGATTAGCCAATGCTAGGGTTCACTGGCCGCCCAGACGGAAAAACTTGAAAAGAGTCCGCGTAACATTCTCGTTCAGTAATGTTAAATCTTTAAGGAAACCCTGGCTGTTGGAACTAGTTGCCGTTAAATTGTTGGCAATATGGTCTAAGTTGAAAATATGCTGAAAAAAATATATTTTAGTCTTCGAAAATAAGACATGAATACAAGCCATGGGTGCCGCCATCTTGAATCTGTTGACGTTTTTTTGGCGGTCCTATTAATAACAATAGTTACCGCCAAAAACGTCAGGCGGCGCCCATGGCTCGTATTCATGTCGATTTTTTTCAAAAACTAAAATATATATTTAAATTTTGTGAACATATTATCAACTTAGACCATATTACCAACAATTTAATATAACGGCAAGGGTTTCCTTTATAAAATGTTCATTAAATTCCCATCAGTGTTTTCAATTCCCTTCGGTTTTTTCACTTCAGATAATTATATTTTTGTTTCCTTTACAACTAACAATTATTTTATTTTCTAAAATCAGTAAGATCATTTCCTCATTTCAAGATGACGTCACATTTAAACGTTGTATATTAAATGTTGTTCTTGGTTACCTTACTGCATCTTAGTTACCACCGTGCAAGTCAGGGGCGCGAAGGGCTTTATAGTAACGGCCATATGTTGTTCTTGGTTACCTTACTGCATCTTAGTTACCACCGTGCAAGTCAGGGGCGCGAAGGGCTTTATAGTAACGGCCATAAGTTGTGACAACTGTCCAGTCCAAACCGTAGCATTTTTTGAGATATGATTAGCATTATAATCAGTCTTTCGAATATTCTCGTTCTACAAATTGTTTTTAATCAAGGCGGCATCGAGCCAAGTGTTATTTGTTGTCTGTTAATCTCATTCATAAAAGCCAGTTGACCGGGTAAGACTGGAGCTACTAAAAACCTTGCATTTTATTGGACCCTTTTGGGGTGCACTATAAAGAAATCTATTGTGTTTGTATCGTTCTATTGTTGGGGTATAGCGAGCCAATAACATGGCAGGTTGTTAATTACTGCGGTCCGACCCAGTTGTCCAAGAAGCGACAGATCGACAACCGAATATAACGTTACTGTCCTTACGAAGAAATCTGTGACAGTTCTGACCGACAACTGGTCTCGTTCTGGAGCCGTTGTTATCAGTGCGGGAATGAGACGTGCTTCATGGCAGTATGATATGAGATGTGCTTCATGGCAGTATGATATGAGATGTGCTTCATGGCAGTATGATATGAGATGTGCTTAGTCGTGGCAGTATGATATGAGATGTGCTTCATGGCAGTATGATATGAGATGTGCTTAGTCGTGGCAGTATGATATGAGATGTGCTTCATGGCAGTATGATATGAGATGTGCTTAGTCATGGCAGTATGATATGAGATGTGCTTCATGGCATGTGCATCATGGCAGTATGATATGAGATGAGCTTAGTCATGGCAGTATGATATGAGATGTGCTTCATGGCATGTGCTTCATGGCAGTATGATATGAGATGTGCTTAGTCGTGGCAGTATGATATGAGATGTGCTTCATGGCAGTATGATATGAGATGTGCTTAGTCATGGCAGTATGATATGAGATGTGCTTCATGGCATGTGGATCATGGCAGTATGATATGAGATGTGCTTCATGGCAGTATGATATGAGACGTGCTTCATGGCAGTATGATATGAGATGTGCTTCATGGCAGTATGATATGAGATGTGCTTCATGGCAGTATGATATGAGATGTGCTTCATGGCAGTATGATATGAGACGTGCTTCATGGCAGTATGATATGGGATGTGCTTAGTCGTGGCAGTATGATATGAGATGTGCTTCACGGGCAGTATGATATGAGATGTGCTTCATGGCATGTGCTTCATGGTAGTATGATATGAGACGTGCTTCATGGCAGTATGATATGAGATGTGCTTGACATGGCAGTATGATATGAATTGAAAACTACTTGTTTGCTTCAATGGTTGGTGTATAGCTTTCAGAAAGCTGCACTGATGTATTAACATGTAATTGCAATAAAGTGACCATGTGCACTATATCTGTGAGTTGGCAAATCTTTCTCTCGGCTGCCGCTCCTAAGTTATGGAACAGCCTGCCTGCTTGCCCATATACTCGACATCAAATCGCTGAATGCCGGTCTAAACAAAAAGTCAAGACTCTGATCTCTTCCGGGCAGCTTTTAGAAATGTTTAGGCTTATCAGTTATATATTAGTAGTTTTAAAGATAGTTTTATATTTGTTTCAAGTAATATTGTAAAGCGCTGTTGATCAGCACATGTAAATAGCGCTATATAAGTAATTAAATTGTTATTATCTCTATATAAGTGGGCTATTTTTAGATGTTTTCCCCTAAGAACAATTGTTCGAAAGAAAACAATGGAGGAGATAGCAGCCGGCACCGTTCGTACATGGGTTCAGTGTTCGCACTCTTACAAAAGTATGTTACACATTTAATTCTGCACGAGCAAGAAAAATAAAAGCTGCACTCTTACGTACCAACCGTCATGCTTTGCGCGCTATGGCCGCCATTTCCCCACATTATTGGTCGGTTTTGTGCGACTTGTCTTCCAATTATATTTTGAAAATCATTGTAATCCTGTTATTTCGTATGACAGTTTCAATCTGAATCTGTTTTTGTAAAGTTTCTTTTGTAGTTTTCTGTTTAGTTTGATAGTTTCACGAAGTGGAACGTAACAAAATCACTAAAACGGTTAGGCCATTACATATTCTTTAATTTATTTTTGTATTTCTGCTAGAGTTATGAGTATAAATAAAGTGTTGTTGTGATTGTTCTAGTCGTTGTTGCGTTAATTTTATGGAGCATATTTTCACTAGTTGAACCCCACAACCCCACCCCCCCAGCTAGCAGAAATACCCCAAGAAAAGAATGCTCGCCCAAAGTCTCCCACCCGTCCCTCACTACAAAACTTCTCTTTCGTGCACAGGGAGTCCCTAACCGATACTAGAATATTGGAAGATTGGATAGAAACGTTAGTTTTGATGCGTGTGGGTTGCCTGTGGTTTCTTTGCCGCGCGAGAGTGGTTGTGAATTTATCGTAGTCTGTTTGTTTTTACCCCAAAATTGTTCATTCGCAGCATAAAATTCGTACAATAAAGTTATCTGGCTGTAAAATGAACCAGCTAAATGTGTAGCTTATTTATTATTCTGTAGTCTGCATTAGTTTTAAGACACCGGATAATGTTTTGAGATTTAAGCGTTTGAGTTCACCGATACCTGTTCGCTGATTTTCGCTATTTGATCCAAAAATTGTACTTTCTCATCCGAAAAATGGACAATAAAGTTATCTAGCTGTAAAACAAACCCACTGAGTGTGTAGCTTATTTATTATTCTGTAGCCTGTATTAGTTTGAAGGCATCGGATAACATTTTGAGTGAGATTTAGCGTTTGAGTTCACGGACACCTGTTCTCTCATTTTCACTACTGTATAAGTATTAGAAAGGGAAGACTTTTACTTTTTGACTGCAACGTATAACCTCACGGGGAACGACGGGACATGCCTTACCATATCCTAGAAGGGAGATACGTCACGCGACATTTTTCGTGACTCATAACGACTCAACCCCTTGGTAACCCCGAAAGGATTTTTTTGTAAAACTAAATGTTCCTGGTACCTCCCCAACTGAGTTTTTTGTTGTCAATAACGTTGCAGCGAAAAAGTAAACACCTCGGCTCACAAAAACGAAAATGAAATGTGTTCAAATGTTGTCCTAAACTATAAGGCTTGCCAAAAAATTCACATCAGGAGTGAGAAAATGCTTAAACAACTCACACATGTGAATTCAATTAGAGATTATGAAATTTGCAAAGGACTTCTGATCGGTTTTCTGAACGCTGTGTCTTCCCTTTCAATACTTTATAGCAAGGCGATCGGCAGCGAAAATCAGCGAACAGGTATCGGTGAACTCAAACGCTTAAATCTCGCTCAAAACATTATCCGGTGTCTTAAAACTAATGCAGACTACAGAATAATAAATAAGCTACACATTTAGCTGGTTCATTTTACAGCCAGATAACTTTATTGTCCGAATTTTATGCTGCGAATGAACAATTTTGGGATAAAAACAAACAGACTACGATAAATTCACAACCACTCTCGCGCGGCAAAGAAACCACAGGCAACCCACACGCTTCAAAACTAACCAATCTTCCAATATTCTAGTATCGGTTAGGGACTCCCTGTGCTTTCGTGGACGGAGCCTGGTACCTAACTGCTATCCGCCATCTTTTATCGTGAACAGCAAAGACTAAAACCAAAGTGTTTTATAAACCTGTCTTCAAAAACTGCATTTCATCGCCCGAAGAAGAAGTCGTAGCGATAAAGTTGTTGAGATTTGTGTGGAAGGTAAGAATTTTTGTTTTGCTGGCTACTCCTTTGCTTATTTTTAACGTAACTCGTAAGCCGTTATTTAACAAATAAAGAAGCCTTAGCCCTTAGCCATGTTTTATACTATCATAAAACACGATGGGCATTTGAGAACATGAGAGAAATGTTAAACATTTCTCGAGTGTTCTCAAATGACCAGAGTGTTTTATGTAAGGGTTAGAGACTGCTTGTGAGTGCTTTATCGACAATTATTGGGCGATTGCACCCAGCTCAGTGGACAGTGAGCGGGCAAGATGACTTGAATGCTGCAATCTGATTGGTTGCTCAGCGGGCAAGATTATTTTCATCTTGCCCGCTCAGGATTTTTTCGTAAATAAATAGCGATAAAACCCGTACATTCTGAAAGAAACTAAACGATTTGTTACATGAAGGCAAATACTAATTTAAAACTATTTCTGCTTTTTCGTTTTTCAGCTAAAATTAAAGTTTTTAGAGCGATTACAGATTAATGTAGTTTTTCCAGCTCTTGCAAGTTTGATGAAAACAACTGCAGCAAAAACGACTGTTCAAATTGAATGATGCTGAATTAGGTTAAGATAAATATACTATAGCTGTCACTGAAATTAACAGAAGCTGAAATGGCTGTGACTTCAAACAACACAAAAAAAAGTTTGGCTACCTGACAACGCTACTAGTATTACAATCGTGATACAAAGAAATAAAATTATTACGGAAACAAGTGAACTTTAGCACACAGTTTCATCAAAGAAAGCAGTTTTTCATTGCATGGGCTAAGAAATTCAACATTCAAATTTGGTAATTGGCTTATAAATTATGAGTATTTACTAATTAATACTTCTCACACATCATTAGATATTCATGACACATCGGCCAATGAGGAGTCTTGTTTGAGGTCACGTGTTGATACATGAAACTAGGGATAGTACGACAAAGTTAATTATTCAAGTGGGCAGGGCTTTGAAGCTGAGGGAAATTGAGGGGTAAAACAATAACTAATTTACATAATTGCTAATTGCTGAAATCATTTCCAAATACAGAAAATATTCAAATTAGGTAATACAATAGCAAATTTGCATATTTGCTGTACTTTGAAATTGTTTCCAAGTACAGACAATATGCAAATTAGTTATAGATTACAGTTCTAAAAACATGAGACATGAAATTAGGCAATTTGATGTAACGTGATAACTATCTCCTAGTTTCTACATACAATAACGGGACAGAAGTTATCAAAATAAGAGAGATACATATTTCAAGATTTAAGCAGTATTTCAGTTCCTCACGAGAATGTTTCTCCGACAAGTGGTTGCCAACTCTGTGTGACTTCTTCATTGGAATTTCATGGAATGTTCACCTTTCAAACCACATCGTGACTCTTTTATATTCAGAACGTGCAATAACCAGTAATGTTTGTTCAACATTGTCCTCTGTGTCATGAATATCTAATGATGTGCGAGAAGCCATTAATCTAAGCTGCATGATTGTTTTAGACGTGGTTTCTAGATCCTTGTGCCATGAACAATGTCTCGGGCTATGCCCTCAACATTGTTCATGGCACTTGGATCTAGAAACCACGTCTAAAACAATCACGCGGCTTAGAAATATTACTTACAAGTTTGTTTGTATTCTTCTACAGCTCTTTTTGTCAAGTTTTGCAGTGTGCTTATCGCTACTCGAGTTATTTCAACTTGACGGTTTTAAACTTTCAAATCTTCCACAACTGTACCCACTTTTGTCTCTAGATAATGCATTTGGGTTCCTGATAAAGTTGTCAATGAAACCTAGTGCATCTGAAGTAAAGTACAAGTCAGTTTTCGTCCATAAAAATGCATTTTGGGTGTCGGAAAACAAACTGTTGTGAATGCCACGAGGTTGAACTTCAAGTGAAAGTCTAATTTTAGCTTGATTTCTATGCGCTCTTCAGTTTACCACGCAGTGGGTTCCTGGCGTGTGTGTCAAAGTGGGATTTTATTAATTTTCGCTATATAATAAACACCTTATTGACCAAGCTTGTTCGGTCAAGACAGGGGAATATTGGCCTCGTTCATTTTTTGCATTTTTATGGACCTCGACTTCGTCTCGGTCTATAAACAGGCAAAAAAGGAACTTGGCCAATATCCCCCCATCTTGACCTCACGCTTGGTCAATAACCTCTATATACAGGCACGCGCTGACTGTGCGATGAATGAAAAATAATGAAAACTGCATGAGGCCGAAGGCCGAATGCAGTATGAAGACATTAAATTTTGAGTTCATCATACAGTCAGCAAGTGACTGTATTTTGCCGATAAAGCACAAACATAAAGTCTCTAACCTTTTTAATATTCAAACTGAGTGCACTGTCAGCAGTGAATTTTAATTGTAATACCATAGAGGTCAATAACAATTTCATAAAGAAGTCAAACATTTTGCATGAATTAAATCATTTTATGGTAAATATCTCCACAAAGAAATGTCATTTCAATAGACAATGAATAAAAACAGGACTTTTAATATCCAACTAAGTACATGTAGATAACTTTGCAAAGAATATTTTACTTTGGCTTTCAGTCAGTTTAGTTGACGCCTTGCGAGTATGATTTGTACATTGTACATTTAAAAATGTTTCTCTTGGAGCTATGTATTCAAATATCAAGTATTTAGCCGGCTTAACTCCTAGATAGTCTACTTTCTTTAATAGTTTCTTTCATTCGAAAATAACTAACCTGCAGATTCCAGCGAATTGAAATCTTGAAACTGGCCTCTGTGTGCTCGGCTCTGATGCAAACATTTTCCAAATAATAAAATCCTAGGTTTTAGAACCATCCACTGAATTGTCGCTTCATTGTCTCCTCTTATTGACAGAGTAAGGTCTCGGCAATAAAATCCATTTCTTCAGTAAGACTACTAGAGTGTTGTAGAAGCTTTTGTTTTCTAGGACACATGTTGACTTGTACTTTCAGCACTTGCAAATCAGCCATTTCTAACGAACGATTATGCAAATGTTTGCCTTACTGACATATTTTTCAGTCAGTGAATGAATTACCATTGTATGTATATAAGAGCTGCCAATCAAACCAGCTATATATATAGTGGACACCTGGCAATTATAAAGTAATATTGCCACACAAAGCAGCTGCTAGGTCTGGCCCTGCCTTGATAGGTCATCAGCATTGTTTTGGCACAAAACACATTGAATCCCTGCAAGGGAAATAAGTTATTTGCTTGCCTGTTGTGGTTGACTTTTGGCAAGTCTATACCCTGGTTCCAGAGGTTTTCTAGCTTGTTGATCGTCATTTCGTGGATCTTTCTCCATGGCTGTTCTCTCTAGAAAACCTGAAACCATGGTAGCAGGTCTAATGCTCATAGTGCATTGTTCCCCAATAGGTAGTACACTTCAGATGCTCCAAGATGTTAAACACAGTACGTGTAAGCCAACCTAAGAAGATCTATGTGTTCTGGTCTAAGTTTCTGGGTGGCACCATGTGGTTCTGGATATTATGGCGATTCAAGCATGACTGGCC
Source organism: Actinernus sp. WN-2022 (assembly GCA_030867875.1). Taxonomy (NCBI): domain Eukaryota; kingdom Metazoa; phylum Cnidaria; class Anthozoa; order Actiniaria; family Actinernidae; genus Actinernus; species Actinernus sp. WN-2022. Next base: position 107,429,978 of record JAOWCC010000577.1, on the reverse strand, counting down.
TGATGTGTTTGTAAGTAAAAAAAAACAATTTTGACATTTGAGTGGCCAAACAGCATTTTCTGTTCATGGCCTGGTGTTAAAAAACGAAATACTCCTTGATATGTTCAAAGTTTCAGTTATTATTACTGTTGTGATAGCCTGTGTAGCCAGGCATTCTAGGGAGAATGGGGCGAGGTAGAGATGAAAAAGAATGCCTGAAAAATGTGGGTCTGGTGGAAAGGTGGGAGAGCACATGCCAGAGTGAGACAAATGTGGAGTATATCTTTTTGTGCTTTTTGGAAAACGTCCTTGATATGTTTAGTTTGTTGGCAAAGAGTTGACAGTCTAATATTCAAAGTATCTGTGTACTGGGGATGCAGGGCAGAATAAAGGTCATTATCTTAGCATAATCCACTCCAACCTCTTTCAACAACAAACACAATTTATAAAACGTGCCTCTATTTAAACCAACATTATCACAAGTATAATTTTACAGAACCCTCATTTTGGACCATGAAATTGAGTTCATAACCTTGTATAATAACTTTTACAAGAATGTCTTCATTTTGTTTGATTCCTTCAGACATATAGATTGGTATTCCAAACTACACTGTATAAGACAAACATATTTTTATTTGGTATGAAACATTACCATTTCCTTATCCAGGAAATCTGTGAGCCCTAAGAATTTTGTAGGCATACTCCATGGGATATTTCTTAATTTAGGCTTTCCAGACCTGACATTATTCACAGTTGCCCAGCAACTTAAAAAAAATAGTAATAGCCCTGTTTTTTGAAATGCATTCTCCCGCATTTCCTAAACTTGGCGCCCAGCCCTGTGTGACATGACCATTCAAAACCAAATCCAATTACTACCTACATTACTTTATTGGAAGGGGCAGAAATAAAATTTTATCTGTCCGATGACCTCTGAAATTGATTGATGTGAAACCATACTCATTTACTATTTAACAAGAGCCCATCTGGGCTTTCACTCGGGCCACATGAGATTGAAGATGAAATACACTTTCATTTGAAATCCTTTTAGTAATAACCGAAGGGAAGAATTATTAGCTGAATTTAGCAGTCTTCAGGAGTGGCTGGTAGCGCGGTGACATGCATTCTCTGCTCCCCTAGTATATATATTTCTCGTGTATGCAAATTAAAGAAGTTGACCTCTACTTATTCATGTACCGCATGCTTACAATTTAGTCTGCTGTTCTCCAGGTTCAGAGTACTAATAGATGAGTGTCTCAAATATATGTTTATATTTGTCCCATATTATTTAAGTTGTATCCTGTCCACCTATGATGGAGCTATCATATGATATATTTCTCTACTGTTCATTCTACCCTGCGGCTCTTTATCGCAGCTCGCGTCCATATCAGGTATTTATTAACTGAAATGCCTGTTGGTTATATACCCTCCTTCCCAAAACTGATCTGCTCATTATATTACAGAACTATAAAGGGAACTGTTGGAAGCCTTTAATTTCTCGAACCGAAACCTCGGCCGTGAGAGGATTCTTGTTTAAGTTGACCTTGAGAGTCAGTTGAATATTGCTTCGCTCATCATAAATTATTCTGTGCGAGTGTTTATTTCTCCTGGGTATTTCTGACAGCCAAACACACGCTCAAAATTATTTTAGTGCATGTTGGCCTACAGATCACGGTGTTTGCGCTGGTATGTATTATTGACCGAGAGGCATAAAACCTATGAAACGTACCTCAAACAAGAATACCGTCCGCGGATGGCAAAATCTATCAGCGCCACGAGGTCAACAAATCGACAAAGAAATGCAGATATAAACACGCAATGATTTCAACCTCACCGTACCTTAATTCATGACCTGACAAGACACTGTTCAGTTTCACTTTCACTCTCAGCTTTGCTCTTGAGTTTGAGATCGGCTTTGTTAAAGACTTCTTATTCAGTTGTATGGTATTGTGCAGTATATTTGAGTATACCAATCCACAGAGATTCAAATAACAAAGCCATGGCGAAAGAGAAGCTTAAACGAGAAATATTTTGTCCTCCTAGAAAAACACAACATCTTGCCCTTTCTATCGAAGAAGCCTTGGTTTCAGCAGAAAGGAAAACGCTAAATTCCAATTCGATATGTGTGGATCTTTGAGTCCTTCAGGTCCGGCGTCGTGTCGTATATAAAATCACAGGCCATCTGGGTAAAAAACGCGGTCCTTCGGCTCCGACAAGAGCGCCAGTTGCAATATCCTGAGCCTGTTGGAAGGCTTTCGCACGAGTGAAGTTAAATAAAACATTAAACTGCTTACATTTGAGAGATGGGACTCCAAATTTGAGAGAGATTTGCTCGCAGATCCACCATTTTGATTTACTGTATTCAATTATGTAAATAAATTAACCTGGCGAGTGTTACGTGACCAGCACAGTGCGATCTGATTGGTGTGAATTTGACCTTTAACGCATGCACATACATTTTGCGACAACCAACAAAAAAATATAAAAAATATAACGACTTGCATTTTAAGACTCGTTGCTGCCACAGGCAGCCCGAGTAATTATGATGGTGCTACTAGTACCCAGTCCCCCGTGGCCTAGTCATTAAAAAAAGCATTATAATAGCTTGGTATTTCACTGTGCACAAAATTGGTGACACAAACCCAGTACCTTATACAATACAAGTGAAAAAAGTATGTTGTGGCAAGCAGTCTGGCAGATGGTTGGTTCTGACTCAGGGGCCTCTGGTTCCCTCGTCTGGTGTGTACAGTGACTACAATTAAAAAATTTAGGTAAAAAAATACTAAGTAAATCAAAAAAAAAAAACAGGTTACTAAAAATAACCTACATGTAGGTTGCAAAAAAATAACCCAGGTTACTAAAAATAATCTAGGTTGCAAAAAATAACCTAGGTTGCAAAAAAATAACCTAGGTTGCAAAAAAATATCCCAGGTTACTAAGAATAACCTAGGTTGCAAAAAAATAACCTAGGTTAAAACAAATCAGCCATGCAAACCAACAAAAAAACGTGAAGTTGCAGTGCATTTTAATAATAGCATGCATGCACTTTGTGATTTTCGATTCACCTGCATTGAGAGAATTAGAGATCTAGATAATGTAAAACGTTGCTTACAAGAGATTCAAGCCTATTGGATGTTGCAACTTAGAACTATGCAACCATTTGGCCTTTAAATAAAAGGCAAGAATATAGAATGATCCAAAAATAGTATACAAATATACAATAGCAGCTAAGTTTCCCACCTTTTCATAAATTTCTTAGTGCAGTTAATGCCTATTTAATACATGTAAGATACAATAGTATAATAATTAGGTTTCATGCTTTTTTATGGATTGCAGTGCATGGTATAGCTTTTAATTACATATAGTTGTGCGTAGTTTGACAACTTTTATTCAAGTACTAGTTAAGATAGAAAACATTTAAAGAGAAAATGAAATCATAAAGTGTGCAAAAGGAAGTACTTATGTCATCTGTAATAACCACTATGCTAATCAAGACAGATAACAAATTACATGTTTATGTTAAAAAAAAAAAAAAGGAAATGTCAGGGTAGTTGAGGCTGCTATTATCGTAATAGAATTTAAATATGTTGTGTAAAATAAAAAGGAAATAAAAAGCAAACAAATGAGACATGAATACAAGCACAATACAACATGTCATGTGATATAGATTAACGTTGTACAGATAATTTCAGATAGTTTTGTAACATTTTATAAGTAGATTTTTATATCTAAGTTTGAAGCTGGATCTCATGAATTAAAGTGAATCATCTATAGTATTCCAATTTTTTGGACCGAAGTATCTTATATTAAATTTACCGAAGTTTGTGCGAATCTGTGGAAAATAGTAGGAAGCTTTTGAGGCTAATCTTGTATTGTAAGAGTGTATGTCACTAGTGAAAGTAAAACATGAATTAAATACTTGGGGAAGCAGACCATTTTAGAACTACGGTGGCCCAAAAGGGTCACCACAAACAAAATAGATTTCAACAAACAAAACTTGGAAAACGAACAAACAAAATAAAAGCCACAACGAAAAAAGAGCACAACGCAAACAAAAAAGCTACAACGCAAACAAAAAAAGCCACAACGCAAAAAAAAAAGCCACAACGTAAACAAAAAGCCACAACGCAAACAAAAAGCCACAAACAAAAAGCCACAACGTAAACAAAAAAAACACAACGCAAATAGAAAACCACAACGCAAACAAAAAAGCCACAACGCAAACAAAAAAGTGAATTGTACGTTACCCTCGTTCCCACTAGATCACATGGAAACAAGGTTCGTATTCAAGATGGCTGACTCGGAGGTTGTTCAGACTGAGAGAGAAACGATTACTCATTATTTTCATCTTGGTTATCAGAATGACATGATTAGGGAGTTTTTACAACAGAAATATCACAACATTACTCTCAGCTTACGCACTTTAAAGCGATTCAAGGTTACTCGACTTTGGCTTGCGATTCAAGAAATGGGAATATAAATGTGAATAAAGAAATTGATCCCGAAGGTGTTAAACGCCAAAGACGACAGAGGCTGTCAAGGAGAAGGTACTTCAGTTATGGTCTTGTTGGCATCTAGACGGTAAATCAAGGCACAGGTAGCCAAGCTACGTATTTGTGTTAGATAGCAAACTGTGTATTATGAAGCTGAAGATAAGGAAATATTCATGACTTACAAAAATGAAATAAAATCAACTATGAACACACTTATACTTGTTGTTGGACTATGGTACTTTCTTCTCTGAAGATTTGAAACGATTCCGATTAAAATTGTGCCAGTTTTTTCCATTTGAATTTTCTCCCAAATTCTTCATAGTTCATTTTATTTCAGTTTTGCAAGTCATGAATATTTCCTTATCTTCACCATACACAGTTTGATATCTAACACAAATATGTAGCTTGGGCTACCTGTGCCTTGATTTACCGTCTAGATGCCAACAAGACCATAACTGAAGTACCTTCTCCTTGACAGCCTCCGTCGTCTTCGGCGTTGAACATCTTCGGGATCGATTTCTTTAATGATTCTTGCAATGAGTTGTCGGGAGACATGTATATGATATTCCAGTCGAAGTGAGTGCCATATTGCTCTGTAACCGAGTGCTCCGCCTGATCCATCGATCTGATTTTCGATAATATTATTCAGTCGATCCTCATCCATATTTATATTCCCATTTCTTCGCAAACCAAAGTCACGTAACCTTCGCTTTAAAGTGCGTAAGCTGAGAGTAATGTTGTGATATTTCTGTAAAAACTCCCTAATCACGTCATTCTGATAAACAAGATGAAAATAATGAGTAATCGTTTCTCTCTGTCTGAACAACCTCCGAGTCAGCCATCTTGAATACGAACCTCGTTTTCATGTCAGCTTGGGAACGAGGGTAACTTACAATTCACTTTCTTGTTTGCGTTGTGGCTTTTTGTTTGCGTTGTGGCTTTTTTGTTTGCGTTGTGGCTTTTTTGTTTGCGTTTTTTGTTTGCGTTGTGGCTTTTTTGTTTGCATTGTGGCTTTTTTGTTTGCGTTGTGCTTTTTTTTTTTCGTTGTGGCTTTTATTTTGTTTGCTCGATTTCCATGTTTTGTTTGTCGAAATCTTTTTTGTTTGTGGTGACCCTTTTGGGCCACCGTATAGAACTGATACACGAAAAAGACAGTTTGAAATGTTATTAGGTCTGTAAACTTTAAAATATTTAGGTTTAGGAAAAAAAGATTAGTATGGGCATCGAATTTAGAGAAAGTGATGATGTGAATAGCTTTCTTTTGAAGTATTGTAATTGGTTTAATGTTAGTATTGTAGGTATTACCCCATATAATGAGGCCATAAATTAAATGGGGATAAATTAAAGAAAAATACAATTGAGATCAATATTGATATAATGTCTTAATTTTGAAAGTATACCAATGCTTCTTGAGATTTTTTTTTGAGACTGCCGAAATATGGTCTTTCCAATTTAGACTAGAATCAATCGTTATTCCCAAATATTTAATACTATTTACATGTTTAATATTTTGATCATTAATTTTTATTTGGACCTAGTGATTAGGTTTCTTTTGAGGAGGGTGAAATTTAAAAAAAATCAATATTTTTTATCAATATATAAAGACAGTTTATTAGCACAAAGCCAGGTATTAATATTAATTATAAAATAACCCAGAGGAAACTCGCGTGCTTATTGGCTGAAAGCCGTGTTTATATGAGAGTCCATAGACATGGCAATTCGCTGGCACGCAATTGTGAATGAACTGATCAAAGTGGCAAACGACAAGGAAGAATGTTTTCACCAAACGTTGACTTTCAATAATATGATTGTAATCAGCAAAACCGACATATATATTTAACAAAAATACAGCCAACCGATAAAGTTATCAAATTTGCTAACCGTCCCGGCCAATATATTTTTATTTGTGGTCCAACAAACAAAAGTTGAAACCACTTTTCGTTTAACTTATTTCGTACGGTAAAACTAAAACACACAAACGGCTAACAAGTCTAGTTTTTAAACAACCTCCTTATAGACGAATAGAGCAAGGAATTGAGCTAGAGACTAGAGTAGACGAGAGGGAAAAGCAAGGCAACAGTCTTTCAATTTTTTTTCTCTGCCTTTTTTTATCCCAAACTAAAACTAAAAGGACATATACGTATTTGTCGGCGACGAAGTCACGAAATAACAAGCCTTCATATAAGGCCAATTGTTATAAATCATTCACCCTGTTTGGTCTTAGATAATTCAGATAAGGTTTTTAGCTTTCTCCTTGCCATTTTATGAACAACTACATGAATTTTACAAACTCACGTGCAACAGTTGTGAAGTTGATATTTTGTTGAGTTTTTCCCTCTTACCTTGCACTCTTAGCCTCATCTCATTGGAAGGAAAGTTCCAACAGCTAGATCTTTCCATTGAGTTTGGTGAAAATATAAGTTCATTCAACTAAAACCTGCTTCAAAGTTCAACAGGGGAATCATGTTTCCTCATGTACATTCAGTGACAAAAACACCCAGTTCAAGTCCTCCACTCCTTGAATGCCTTTCGCCTTAAATTTCCGGGAAAGCATGCATGTCTTGAATTCTGAGGTAGTCTTTTCGGGGACTGTTGAAGCAGATGTTTTTAAAATAGAGCCACACACTGACACAGAGCCAGAGGACACAGAGCATTCCCTCGTTTCTCTCAGTTCTAGCTGTATCAGGGGATTTCCCGCACTGTGCAAACTTACCGTCGGTCGATTTCTGACGACTGTTACGGTTAGGAGAATTGATCTTCTGATCGTGCGTGTGTACAATTTTCTCTAGTGTTTTTCCTGTTCGTTTTTTTATAAAAGCAATATAACATGCTTTTCATGTCTTTGTTCTCTTATAGAAACACTTGGGATATGTTGGGAGAATGCAGAAAAACTTGAAAATCACTCGCCTAGCGGCTCATGATTTTCAAGTTTTTCTTTGTTCTCCCAACATATCCTACGTGTTTATATAAGAGAACAAAGACATGGAAAGCGTGTTATATTGCTTAATTAGTTGGTTAACAATGGATTCTAAGCTTAACAAACTCTTATTTGCAAATAAAAATTGGAATCATCAGCAAAATGGTGGAATTCAAATGTCTCAGAAGAGTTATGAAAATCATTAATGTAAAGAAGGAAAAATAGAGGTCCTAGAACTGATGTTGAGGTACACCACATGTAATAGACTGATGATCAGAGTTAGTGTCAGCAATAGAAACAAATTGTTTTCTGTCCTGTAGATATGAAATGAACCAATCCTGTGCAACCCCTCTAATTCCATAGCAATTAAGTTTCTTAATCAGAATTTTGTGATCAATAGTATCAAAGGCCTTGCTTAGATCTAGGAATATACCACAGGAAAAAGAACCATTTTCAATTGCTTTCTGAATTTTATCACAGATGAGTAAAAACTGCATGGGTTGTAGAATGCTGACTACAAAAACCAAACTGTTGATTAAAAAGGATGTTATGTTTATTAAGATATTGAATTAGTCTTTTATACATAAGCTTTTCTAGAATTCTACTAAATATTGAGAGTAAAGATATTGGTCGATAATTGGAGATATTGGTTTTAGTGCCTTTTTTATAAACAGGAATGACTGAGTCTTGCAATTTTAAATTGGCTTGGTACAGTACCTGAGGTAAAAGAGAAATTGAAAAGGTAATTTAGAGGTTTAGAGGTTTAGAGAGAAGGACTCTAAGTATTTTTAAAATTTTAGTGGGAATGCTGAAAGGACCATTAGCTTTGTTAGGATTAAGGAGTTCAATTTGATCTTGAATTTCATCAGCAGTTGTAGAAAAAAGGTAAAAGCTATTACAATAAAGTCTGGGTTAGACTTTCTCAAAGTCCCTTAAAACGAGATTTTCATTTTCCACATTCGCTTCTCTTAAGGTTACCGTATACCTTCGCGGGTGTCTCTCGCAAATAAAATCGCATGCGCATCATTTTAAAGGAAAGTATAGAAACCTATATATCACTGGAAAGGTTATATAATGTAGAATGCGCTGAAATGTTTTTTTTTGCACAAATATTACATTTTCAGTAAATGCTAAGGCAACAAACTCAAAAAAGACGAGTCTCACAGAAGTGAATTTATGTCCCTCCGCGTTCGCGCCTACGGACGATTCCGCTGCATAATGTCAATCAGCACATGATGGCCTGTCAAAGTGTGTGAGCGTTTTTTAATATTTTACTTCAAATGCAATTCATCTTCAAAGTTTCAATCGAAATAGTTTCTGTGTTTCATCACGGCAAGTACTCTTATAAGAAAAAACATTAAAATATCGCTAAACGCTCACACACTTTGGTTCATATGTAGCTCCTCTAACACTAGGCCAAGTTTCATCAAGATCTGACAAGTCTTCATTCCCTATAAATTCACCCAAACACAGTGAATACGCATAAAAATCTATCGGCGTTTTTGGCTTCTGAAGGTTAGGAAACACATCACACCTCATCAAAGCAAACGTCAACACTTAAACCAACCAGCCAATTATATGTAAGGATCCCCGGAGCTTATGAATCAAGTCCAGAAATTCGCGGGAAATTAGTACGTGGCTCAAATTGCATAAGAAACATACATACTAGTGTAGTGTCACAAATATTCAAAAGAGCGTTGTGTTATGGCCAAAACTAGAGATAATGCGCAAAAGGGGAAAAAGAAAGGTAAATCAACGGGTTGTACCAAGAAGGGAGAGGGCCGGATATCGAAAACTAAATCGCGTCGAAAGGCAACGCCGCAAACAAGAGCGAATGGAAAAGCGAGTGGCAGGCAACCTCGTGCTCCGAACGTTGATGTTGATCCTAAACCTGCTATGTTAGCTGCGATGATTCCTTCAGTTCCCCAAAATCGACCGGCTGAACTTCGCTCAAGTTCACGATTTAGAACTCCTGGATTGACCACGGCCCAGTTTGGAAACTGCGAGTCACCCAAGACATTAGAATCGGAGTCGGATGCGGACTCGCTGCTGCGTCTCTTTTCTTGTACCTGGCAAAAGTTTAAGCCTACCAGCTGAGCAGCTTTCCGTCGGAGTTGTAGCAGTACTAATAGAACTCGAAGTGGGAGTCGTCGAACACGAAGGCTGTTCGAACCACGAGCCTTTGTCGCTTTCCGCGTGCATGACTTTCTTCTCCGTATTGAAACTTTGCTCCTTCTCGAGCTCATTCTCTTGAATCTTCTTGGGGCCTGACTTCTTTTTTACCTTTTATCCAAGGATTATTCTTTTCTCTTCTGGACATATCCACGATCGATATACCGGTAAATTAAACGCTATAAAATCACTGAACTCACGAGTCACGGCTCACTGTCAGTCTGAAGCTCCGGATGTTGTTTCCCGCAAAAATTCAGCGGGGTGCCTGTGGCACGTAATGGGATCAGAGGGATTTATCACGCTGAAGCGATTTATTTACTTTCCTTCAAATTACGTTTTTTTCTAATATCTCGCAAACTTTTGCATGTTTAAAAAAATTGTTTTCGGAAAGACGAAGATCAATCCATCAATTTAAAAAGAATTACAATAATTTTTTTTTAAAGAAAACATGCCGCGAAGGTATACGGTAACCTTAAAACAAGATTTTCACTTCTCTGGTTGATTTTCACTTTTTTTCACTTCTCTGGTTTAAGGGACTTTTGCTACCTGTTTCGCGCCCAATTCACTGGTGGATTTTTCCACCGGTGACGTAAGCAAAGCTGTCCAATAGAATAGAAATAGGGCATTTAGCCATGACGTCATGACCGCTTGAGGACTGTTTTTCCTCTCCGTTTTCTAATTATTTCTTGAGCTGCCTTGAAACTTTCAGTTATTTTATCGACTTTCTTCAATAAGGTCACATTCTTTTCCGAACAAGAAAGGCAAATAACGTTTGATAAGTATGAAAACCCAGATCCAGTTGGGCAGAGTTCACAGGAAATTTCAAGAATTCTGTCGAGGTTCTTGCAAATTAGAGCCGTCAAATAACTTTCTCCTCTTGTCTACATCATGCAGAAATCAGGTACTACGTACCATTTGCAAGCTACCGTTAAGGTGGCTCGCCTGGATTTTCCAGAGACGCACCATACCCACTTTGAGCGGCTGATACTCCGCTGTCAGAGCTCGGTCGGGCTAGCCACTTCACCCATTTACTAGACATAGAATAAACTTCCCAAAATGTAGGTTTGTTTGACATCGGTGTTACCATAGCAACACAGCGTTGACGTCATGCATTTTACATATCATCAATTTTCTCGAAATCTAGACCTAAACTTTTAAAACGACTTAGTGTCCCTTGTAGTCTAAATGTAGGCCTTCAAGACTGCAAAGTTTAAAAAGATTGTATGAGAGCGTTTTCGAAAAAAATTGGGTTGAATATTTTCGTTAAAAAAATAAACAATTCGCCTTACTTCCTGTATAGTCGTCGAGAACTGTATTTTCCGGAGAGCTTCAAGCGATGTTTTTAGCATATTTCATACCTGTGGCATAGGACTACTTCCCATGAAAATTTCATTCCATTTGCTTTATTCGATTTCGGTTTATGGAATCATAAGTAATGCCATAAATATGCTCGACATTTTAGTCAAAATAGTAATGTATTTGCTAAGGAAGCTGTAATTCGAAAACTAGTCGATAAATATTTTTTTTAATCCTTTCACCTGAAATTCAACATGTACTACCCTGGCCCTGTAAATTTCAAGAGCATTGAATCATTTTACATACTTGTGTGCTTTTGAACTAACAAGTTTACCATGCACGCTTGCTACGCTTCGCTACTACCGGAACGCTCGTGCAAATTATGTTATTATTACAATGACATGCAAATTAGTTAAACCATGAAGCAAGGCATTGCGGAATGATAATGTTGAATAAGTATGTTTTAGTAACAAGATCGGGAAAAAGTGCCTGTGACGTCTATACCACATTTTCTAAATACTAATTAAAAACAAGATTTTTGAATTAGAGATATTATATAACGTTTTGTAAATAAATAGTATAAGTTATATTATAACAGCGTTACAACTGGCAGCTCGAGGCAGCGTGACTATGATTTGCATGTCATTGCATGTCATTGCATGTCATTGTACTAAGAACATAATTTGCACGAGCGATCCGGCAGTAGCGAAGTGTAGCAAACTTGTTAGTTAAAAAGCAACCAAGTATGTAGAATCTAGACAAAAGATAAATTTCGGAAAGACACAAGCTATCAACAAAGTGATACGGCAATGAAGCTTGCGTGGATGAATGTAAAAGTTCCCTATGTTTTTGTTTTTATTCCGCGCCCTTAAAATGATTCAATGCTCTTGAAATTAACAGGACCAGGGTAATATATGTTGAATTTCAGGTGAAAGGATTTAAAAAAATATTTATCGACTAGTTTTCGAATTACAGCTTTCTTAGCAAATACATTACTATTTTGACTAAAATGAGTATATTTATGACATTACTTATGATTCCATAAACCGAAATCGAATAAAGCAAATGGAATGAAATTTTCATGGGAAGTAGTCTTATGCCACAGGTATGAAATAGCAAAAAACATCGCTTGAATCTGTCCGGAAAATACGGTTCTCGACGACTAAACAGGAAGTAAGGCGAATTGTTTATTTTTTAATGAAAATATTCAACCCAATTTTTTTTCAAAAACGCTCTCATACAATCTTTTTAAACTTTGCAGTCTTGAAGGCCTACATTTAGACTACAAGGGACACTAGGTCGTTTTAAAAGTTTAGGTCTAGATTTCGAGAAAATTGATGATATGTAAAATGCATGACGTCGACGCTGTGTTGCTATGGTAACACCGATGTCAAACAAGCCTACATTTTTGGGAAGTTTATTCTATGTCTAGTAAATGAGTGAAGTGGCTTGCCCGACTGAGCTCTGACAATGGAGTATCAGCCGTTCAAAGTGGGTATAGTGCGTCCCTGGAAAATCCAGGCGAGCCACCTTAAGCGTGAACCTTTTTCCGTGTTCGTTTATGTTTGAAACCTAGACGTCTGGCGGCAAAAACCTTTGCAATTCGTCGGCAAACTAATTATTTTCAACCTTGATGTTGAAAACCTTTGATATGTCTTCTACCGACGTGCAACTCAGATTATGCCAAGAGACAGTTGTTGTCTTGCATCTCTCATAATTCTGAGCGTCCAAAACTTGAACTTGAACCGACATTTATATGATTTAGCGCGTAGCACGAAGGAAAATCTAGCTGAAAAGTTTCCAAACCTGAATCCCACTCGCTGAAACGTGAAGGCGGGACATGTCAAAGGTTGTCACAATCGCGGTTAAATTGCAAAGGTTTTTGCCGCCAGACGTCTAGGTTTCAAACATAAACGAACACGGAAAAAGGTTCACGCTTAACGGTAGCTTGCAAATGGTAAGTAGTACCTGATTTCTGCATGATGTAGACAAGAGGAGAAAGTTATTTGACGGCTCTAATTTGCAAGAACCTCGACAGAATTCTTGAAATTTCCTGTGAACTCTGCCCAACTGGATCTGGGTTTTCATACTTATCAAACGTTATTTGCCTTTCTTGTTCGGAAAAGAATGTGACTTTATTGAAGAAAGTCGATAAAATAACTGAAAGTTTCAAGGCAGCTCAAGAAATAATTAGAAAACGGAGAGGAAAAACAGTCCTCAAGCGGTCATGACGTCATGGCTAAATGCCCTATTTCTATTCTATTGGACAGCTTTGCTTACGTCACCGGTGGAAAAATCCACCAGTGAATTGGGCGCGAAACAGGTAGCAAAAGTCCCTTAAACCAGAGAAGTGAAAAAAAGTGAAAATCAACCAGAGAAGTGAAAATCTTGTTTTAAGAGAAGCGAATGTGGAAAATGAAAATCTCGTTTTAAGGGACTTTGAGAAAGTCTAACCCAGACCTTATTGTAATAGCTTTTACCTTTTTTCTACAACTGCTGATGAAATTCAAGATCAAATTGAAAGTCTCCTTAATCCTAACAAAGCTAATGGTCCTTTCAGCATTCCCACTAAAATTTTAAAAATACTTAGAGTCCTTCTCTCTAAACCTCTAAACCTCTAAATTACCTTTTCAATTTCTCTTTTACCTCAGGTACTGTACCAAGCCAATTTAAAATTGCAAGACTCAGTCATTCCTGTTTATAAAAAAGGCACTAAAACCAATATCTCCAATTATCGACCAATATCTTTACTCTCAATATTTAGTAGAATTCTAGAAAAGCTTATGTATAAAAGACTAATTCAATATCTTAATAAACATAACATCCTTTTTAATCAACAGTTTGGTTTTTGTAGTCAGCATTCTACAACCCATGCAGTTTTTACTCATCTGTGATAAAATTCAGAAAGCAATTGAAAATGGTTCTTTTTCCTGTGGTATATTCCTAGATCTAAGCAAGGCCTTTGATACTATTGATCACAAAATTCTGATTAAGAAACTTAATTGCTATGGAATTAGAGGGGTTGCACAGGATTGGTTCATTTCATATCTACAGGACAGAAAACAATTTGTTTCTATTGCTGACACTAACTCTGATCATCAGTCTATTACAATTTAACCGCGATTGTGACAACCTTTGACATGTCCCGCCTTCACGTTTCAGCGAGTGGGATTCAGGTTTGGAAACTTTTCAGCTAGATTTTCCTTCGTGCTACGCGCTAAATCATATAAATGTCGGTTCAAGTTCAAGTTTTGGACGCTCAGAATTATGAGAGATGCAAGACAACAACTGTCTCTTGGCATAATCTGAGTTGCACGTCGGTAGAAGACATATCAAAGGTTTTCAACATCAAGGTTGAAAATAATTAGTTTGCCGACGAATTGCAAAGGTTTGGGACGCCAGACGTCTAGTTTCAAACATAAACGAACGCGGAAAAAGGTAGTAACCACATTGCAAACAAATAGATCCCTTTGATTTTGGTGTCAGTGCAACTCTACAAAACGATTTTGTGCTTCCAGTTCCATTGAGACATGACTGTTTGTAATGGCTGTAAATATAGCTTCCCGGGCAACGGACGCGCACGTGCATATCACATATGTCAATCAACTTTTGCGCCAGAATATTTAATTAGATTCAAATCCTCACAAGTGAAACAAGTCGTCCTCTCGCGACTTCGTCGCTCGCTTCCGCTCGCGCTTCGCGCTCGTTCTCAGAGGAAAAGACAACTGAAAAGAGGTTGACTTGTAGCAAGTCTAGGTCTGGGTAAGTAGTCATAAAAAAGAATAATGGACTTCAGGAATAGATTCAGCCAGTGTATTGCCAATACTAGCAAAGTAATCATTAAAGGCCTTAGCAATACATGATTTATCAGTTATAGTAGAACTACCTTTTGTAATTTTAGTAGGGAAATTCATGTTTGAATGTTTTAAAGCAACAAGTTGTAAGTGAAGTAATCGTTGTAATAGCCCATTTTACTAATATTAATAAGATGTTTTAACTTATTCCTATAATGTTTAAATTTGAAATGATAATATTCATTTTTAGTTCTTACATATATGACTTGAATAGTTTATTTTTAATTTGTATTGAAGTTTTGAAAACTTATTTATGATGAGAAAGTTACATTAGGTAGATGGTCAGTAAAATCATATAGGATGTTTCCACTTTAACTATTAGATGTTCAGCAGAATTAAAAAAGATGTTATCAATTAAAGTAGCTGAGTGATCAGTGATCGTAGTTGGTTGAATGATATGGGGTTGAAAAAAGAATGAACCTAATCCATTAACAAACTCATCAGTATTAATGTGAGATTCATAGTTTAGAAGGTTAATATTAAAATCGCCCATACAGGGCTAAAAATAACGGCCGGTCATCGGACAATGTCCGGCTAGAATTGGAACTTGTCCGATCAAATCTTTGCCTTGCTGGTCATTTTGACCGGTAAATGTTACTGCAGTTTCAACCAAATACAGATCTTGACCGGTGACTGACCGGCCATTATTTTTAGCCCTGCCCATAATAATACAGTATTTGTTTTCCTTAGAGGCTCTGTCAACAACAGACAAAAACTGATCCAAGAAAATGTCAAGATTTGCATTAGGACGTCTGTAAACTATAGCACAAAGAATATTTCGATGCTTCTGATTGTCAACTTCAATCCAGAGAGGTTAATTCAGCTTCATCATGGCTAGAACTCAAATCATCCCTTACATTATAACTAATCTCATTGCTAATGAAAAAACCAACTCCACCAACATTTGACTTAGTCAGTTGAGAGACAAAATTGTAATTTTGCATAGAAATGTTGCTCACTGGATCACAATCCCATTTATTTTTTGTTTCAGAAAGGCCAATCAAATCAAATGAATGTTTCAATTCAGAAAGCATGGATATTAAACTATCGTGATTGGCAGATAAACTCCTAATATTACAATGAAGGACCAAGAGAGAATCTTTTGATGACAAACTTGAAATTTTGGGATTAATTGTTATGAAAATCCTGAGTTGAAAAGTAATTAAAGTTGACCTGAGGAGTCAAATTGAATTCCACATCAAATTGGGAAAAATTATTGCCAATTTTAGGAATATTAGCTAGCCTACATGTAGGTAGGCAATTAAGTTTATGATTACAGATTTGCTTTGAACAAAGACACTGAATATTTGAATTATACATTAGGTCAATTAAATCTCGATCTATCGTCTTGTATTATTGAATGGAAATGTATCTGACCTACACTGCTGACATAGCCAAAGATCGTTTGTGGCTGTGAAGTTGTTATATTGCTTACCAGAAAGCAGAGAGCACCTCAAATTAAACCATTTTATGCATACAACACACTCTATAGCTCTGCAATTGTCACTAACCGTTTTCTGACAACATTAGGGCAGACATCATACATTTGGTAAAGAGAAGTTCTTAAATGTTAAGTACAATATCAGCCACGGATGTTGTCCAAGTCCTTTGTTTCATGTATAATGACTGCAGAGCTATTTTGAT
This sequence comes from Actinernus sp. WN-2022, assembly GCA_030867875.1. NCBI lineage: Eukaryota > Metazoa > Cnidaria > Anthozoa > Actiniaria > Actinernidae > Actinernus > Actinernus sp. WN-2022. The sequence goes on along the minus strand of JAOWCC010000577.1, from coordinate 107,413,626 downwards.
CTTTCCTCAGATAAATCCAAATGAACTTGTACCTCTTCTCTTTTCTAGTAGAGAGACGCAGTTTGAATATCTCCCTGTTGGCAGGGCTTAAATTCTCAGAGATGTAGATATTATTATCTGCCAATCTTCCTAGACCCAAATTACCAGTGGTTTTGTCCTTCAGTTTCTTCCTTGCACAGTAGAAGGTATCCCATACTGCCCTTCTCGCGAACCTGACAATTATACTTGGAGTATTTTGATTCCTGAAGGAAGGACCAGAAGCGACTGAAGTTAGGTTTCGGTAGTCGGTGGCTAACTGATATATCCTCCTCCTTTAGCTTTAAACCCATTAGCTCGCCAGTTTTTAAGGCGATCAGTCTTAGTTGTGTCTTCCCAGGGCTCTTCTGGGATGCCCTTTATTTCGAGACATTCCCTTCTTGTATACTGGTCCATGTTATTGGTAGCGTGTTTGCACATGAGAAGATCACGTTTCACTGTGAATAATTCTGCCTTTAGGCTCTGGTTTTCCAACATCAAAGCATGGTAGTTTTGTTCAGATTTCTCTAGCCTTTTAAGCAGATCATCATACAGTCTGCCCACTCATGAAATTAACAGAGGTATGAATAGCTTCCACTGCTTCGCTGAGTTCATCGAACTGTTGAAGTTTCTCGTCAAATAACGAGCTCAAAACTTCTTTCTCCATTATATTGATGAAATACAATACACACAAATATAGATAAAAGCGAGAAAAACAGTAAACACATTGCAATATAGGTCTTATCATGAAATTACAGAAAATTTCCTTGAGAAAGAGAGAGCCGCCATGTTCTCTCCTGACTGCTGACCACTCAGTACTGCTTTGTTTATTACTGCATATTTATTACTTGTTTATTATTTTCATCTATTGTAATTTAAGCTAAGGTATGCACCTACAACTTAGTTAATATTTATTGTTTCTTTTTTAGTATAGACTCAGCTTGTAAATTAGCTCACTTTTTAACTTTTTAACTGATGAAGGCCGAAGTGCTGAAAATAATGTCTTAAATATAATTTTTATAAGGACCTGTGAGGAGTTGTTTGTTGTCTTTCTCTCAGACTCTCTCTATTCTTTATATATACAGCAATTAAGTGCAAAAACTTTGACCCTCCGCACCTCAACTATATAACTATATCAGGTGCATTATGGGTAGGAGTAAGTTCATTAAAATGCAACTACAGCTGATATCCGTGCACATGTCATCATAGTGAAGACTATAAGTGTTGCTTTGATTTGAATGTATATAAAACCATACATTTTCTGAAAGGTCCATGTTATATCTACTTGGTTGTTAAAAAAAAAAATCATTGCCCACCCGCAATCTGTAATATCATTCTATTAAACCAATGGGTCTGGAATTTTTTTTTTTTATACATCAAAGTTGCCCCACCCAATTATTTTGCTTACTTTAGAATGTTTTAAAGCCTAAATGCACACACTTGATACTCTACTGGTAAACTTTGCCCCTATGAGTCATTTTTTGAATAATGCTATTGGTTGCTATGGAAACGGCATGAGAAAATATATAAAACTTAATGCTGAATAACGTTTGAAATAAAACAGATATTCCAAAAGTGAGTCATAGAGGCATAGACACATAAAAGAGATAAGCCTGTGCAAAATTTGGGACATTTTCATTAAAATGCTGCCAAAATAAAGGGGTGGGGCAGTTGGCCACCGTGAAAAATTGTAGTTTTGAGAAAATTGCCTTCAAAGTTCTTGTCACTTCTTAACTACAATACCATAGCATAAATGTCAATTTAAAGAATTATTTCCTTTTAGATTGTTTCTTTGTTCTAGTTGTAGCATTCTGATGGCCTGTCTTTCTTTTCTTAGCACTAGATACACCTAGCAATTCCTCATTAAACCCGCCGCTCTGGTGTGTCACACCCTCTGCATTTTTCAGTCTTTCCTCTTCTCTTAACTTTGCTTGCTGGATTTTCTGTCTGGCCTTGTGAAACTTTGCACTGGCTCTTGCTGTAGACTGCTTGACCCTTTTTCTGTCTTTCCTGTCACTTCCTTTACTTGTGTGCACACCAGATGGTATTTGCAGCTCTCCCATAATGCTATGTCGTCCAATAGCACCCTCGTTGAACTGCAATACTGCAGATCTCAGCAGCAGTCTGGACACTTGTGAACCCCCTGTTTCTGTGCTTTGGACACTTATTCCAAACAAGGGAGTGTTTACAGACTCATTTGCATTCTGAGAATAGCCAGGTAAACATCTCTTTGGCAGTTTCGGCTCAATGAGGCAGTCAAACAAAGGCTGCAAGAACTCCAAAAAAAAACTCGTCCAGGCGGTGTGGCTTATTGTCAAAAGCTTTGCTCTTTTGGTAATAGCACTAGGAGTTACTTCCCTTGGGGCAGTACTGATGCCTTTTCTCACTATTATCAATTTTCACACTGAAAAAGTACAGCTTTGATTGCAGTTTGCATCTTATTCACAGTTTCCTCTATTTCTTCCCTTTTCTTAGCCTTTTTATTTACCCAGCTTCGAATTGCATTGCCGTAATTTGTTTTGCAGTTTATCAATAACTGGTCTAGTCAAGCGCCCAGCCCTGCCTCCAACAGGTTTGCCAGCTTCTGGTGCCCCTGTAGGCCAATCAGATTTTTCCCCATTCGTTTTTGGACATGGCCAATACAGTCCAACTTATGAACCCTACTGCATTCTGCCTCTCCAGCCTCGTGTTGCTCCTCCCACTCTCTGTACTCATTTGATTTCAGCCATTTCTGGTACTCAGTGGATTTCTTATCCAAGTTCTCATAATGTTCACAGTCTTCGCATACTCCATATGTGTCCCACACTTCTGCGTAAGACTTGCTGTCGCCATCACACACCATGTCTATATAGCGAAAGCCATGTTTCTCCACAGATCGATTCCAGATAACTTTAGCTGCCTCCTTCTCCATTGATGGGCTAGAACCATTGTAGTTCTTCTGACAGTGCCCACTCTCCTTGTGGCTGTTCTGCCACTGTTCATACTTTACAGTATCCTTTTTCAGTTTTTCTGCAGCTTTACAAATTTTGCAAGTCTTGGCCATGACAGCATAATCAAGGACCTCTCTGAAATTACAATTCCAATCCCATAATTTGCTGTAAAGCCCCTTTTGCTCCATGTGCCGTCAAATGAAACTGCAACATCAATTATTTTTGATTCATCAGTCTCTCCTAAAAAATCACTCTGCCTGTGAACAGAACTACTCAACTTGTCCTCTAACACTTTGTTTGTTGTCGAGTTGATTGTTTTATTGTGCTTTTGAAAGGCACTGTCACTAACAGGAGCTGGCATATTTAGTATTTCACATATAGTGGCCAGGGATTCACGACCAAGTCCAACTTCTCCCATTGCAAAAGCTGCCCTTCGATTTACGTTGAATGAGTGTGCCTTCTCATCCATACGGAGTCCCTAAAGGGCCATGCTTTTTATATATATCTTTTTCAGACATTTTTTGCCACTTACGAGCGTATCTGGCAATTTTTGCCACTTATGAGCGTATCTGGCATTTTTTGCCACTTACGAGCGTATCTGGCATTTTTTGCCACTTACGACCGTATCTGGCTTTCAATGACATTTGATTAACACTTGTAATGAAAATAGTAGTTATGGCGCAATGATCTTTATATTATGCTGATATATATATATATCACAACCATGTTACATTATATCTATAGGATCTTTATATGCTGATAATATATATAACACAGGTGTGTTATATCTATAGGATCTTTATATGCTGATAATATATATAACACAGCCATGTTATATCTATAGGATCTTTATATGCTGATAATATATATAACACAGCCATGTTATATCTATAGGATCTTTATATGCAGATAATATATATAACACAGCCATGTTATATCTATAGGATCTTTATATGCTGATAATATATATAACACAGCCATGTTATATCTATAGGATCTTTGTGCTAATATATATAATACAAAATAATGTGGACATGCTACTGTATATCTAGGATATTTATATGCTGATATATATAACACAGCCACTCATTTTCTAAATACTACTTCGAATACCTGGCATTTAAAGCAAACCAGAGTCTTTAATCTATCTCGCCTTAGTGCACTATGATTGTATCAAGACAATATCTGACTGATTGCTTTTTATTTACCAGGGTCATCACCATGTACTAGAAGGGGAAAGTTCAGAGGATAGCCAACATTGATAAACAGTACAGCGCAGTAAACTGATATAATTTCTTTATTTTTCATACAATATTGTAATCATCACTTTCTGAGATAGCATAAGCTTGTCAAAGATTATTGATAAATTCATATTTGTGTCACTCAGCTCAGTGTCCATGTGTTAAGTGAGAAAAGCTTTACATGTAATAAAATCATTTTATTGGTTGGAAGGAAGATAGGAGATTGTACTGTCAGAGCTTGTAATGTGAACAAGCCACAATCTTTGGATGTGTTTGTAAATACTGTTGTCAACATTAGTATTTTTATCATTAAATACAGTAACTTGTTTGTCAGTTATTGTATATGCTAAATAAAACAGAAGTGATTTTGTTTTACTTGATGGTTGCTTCATTTTCTGACTTTTTTTCTGTGACTCATAGCCCAGTTTACAGTACTTGAATAATATTTACCTGTTTGAATATTAATTTTTAGTAAGCTATGATCTAACATTTACACTTCTATAACTATAAATTTATACTTTTTTTCTATTAATTGTCTCATTCATTTATCAATTTATATAAATATATATATTGTATCTGAGTGTATGCATTTGTCATGTGTGTTAGATTAAACTGTCTTTCCATTATGTGTGTGTTAGTCTTGTGTGTTAGGCTACATGTACCTAATGGTTATCTATCTTGATTAGCCAGCTACTGCAGATAGGTACAGCGGTGCTCTCAATTAATAATATATAATATTTCCTATTCTTTTTTTGTTCTGCATTATTAATATATGAATGTATTTAAAAACATCATATGGGGTGTGGACACGAGATTGATTCTTGAGTGCATGAAAAATAAAGCTATAATTCTGACTAAAATTAAGAGCAACCAAAATCATAGCTTGATTAGCTTTAGCTATTTCTAAATAGCCAGTACTCTAGGTTTTAGTTTAAAATAATCAATTACTTTTTCTAACCATGTAATATATTAGGTACAAAATAGAGAACTGTTGTTGTTAAATTTTGCACAACAGCTAAAACTATTCATTTAATGGCAATTTTAAGGCCATTGATGGAGCTGTTGTCACTACTGTTTCAGTCTTTGACATAATTCTAGCATGTAGAAACTTATTAGCGGCATGTCGATTCCTGCTCTTAGCACACCCAAAACGTAGCCCACATCCCTGGACAGTGCACATATAGTCCTTTCTCTTGAGGTGAATACTGCGATAATGTAGTCTGTATGTACTATTGTCCTTGAATCTCTTTGAACACCCCTCCCACTCACATGGGATTGGTCTGTCCCCAGTGTGCTTTCGCTTGTGTTGGATCAGTTCACAGTTTGATCGTGCCATATAGCTGCAACCTTGCTCCCCACAAGCTAACCGGCGAGATCTGAAAGTAGGCTTTCTCACAGTTTCTTTATTCTTAGCTGTAACCACAGAGGTTTGAGTTGCTGGTGCTTCAGGCTCGAATCTGGAATCTATGTTTAAACTGCTTTGTAAACTTGGCTGAGGTGAACAAGTTGTATTTTCTGTTGCTCTTTCTTGGAAAACTGAGATTTTCACCCACTGCTCATTAGAAAGAGGAAGAACTGCAATGTTTTCTGTTATGTTGTTTTCCTCCTGAAAAGTCATTGTTGGCTGGTTAGAGTTTATTAGTTCAGATCTGTTAGTATTTTCTGCATTGTTTACAGATCTAGTTGAAACTAGCAGACTTAGATTATTCTCTCTACATGTACCAATACTTTCTTGTACTGTTAGTCTTAACACTCCTCGCTGATCTGAGTTATTGTTTTGTTTGGGTTGGTTGCCTTGGTGATGATCAGTGTGACTGTCACAGTGTCCAGTTAACATTGCACTATATTCATTAGATGCTTGTGAAGTGGAATCTTCATCCTCTCTATTAATCGTTGTGGATTTCCTGCTGTCTCTCTTGTAGTTTTCATTTGCTGCTAGTTTTACAGCTAACTGTGGTGATAGATGTTTGAAGTGTATGATCTGTTCCATGATTTCTGAGGTTTCTTTCTCACTCATGAGTTGGATAACATCTACTGCAACCTAAGATAAAACAACGAAGTGTAAGAAATAATTATCACTCCTACAGTTAATTATGGCACCCAAGGCTTATAATTACCACATTGGACAATTGGTTATATTCCTTTGATCCCAGATATTCATCAAATAGCTTGTATGTACATGTACTGTATAAACACATTTTGTCACCCCCCTCCCCCTAACAGCACCAATAAGTAATAGATACAGAATGAGAAGTTGTGCTTTATCGGATTTACAAACTCGAGCCAGAGGCAAGAGTTTGTACATCCAATAAAGCACGGACACGAATTCTGTATGTGGCTTATCAAACATGTACATGTAGATGTATAGAGTTGTGTTGTTCACTTGTTTTAGTGTTCAACCGATTTCGGCCAAGAAAATCGAAGCAAAAGTTTATGCAAATCAGGTTGAACTATATCAGATTTACAGATCATTATCGCACATTGATTTCCTTTGTTTCCTTAATGAATTATTAATGAGTTTGATAATATCACTACACTCCACTGCTGCCGGAACAATCCTGGTTTCTGGGAAAATACCCACTCACCCCTCCCTTGGATGTGCATTGTTCTATTAATGATTAACCATTAAAGTGTGGGGGAGGGGTGGGGGTTGCTGTTGAACTGGAGGAAATATGAATATATTTTGTATTTCTAGGTAAGTCATATTTTCATAAATGCAGTATTTTACAATTTAACAAAGATAAATAATCAATATAAACTGTTAAGCAAGAAGTAAAGCTGGCGTGACGTATAAACTGCGTTACGCTTGACTACTATACTAGGCGTGATCAAAATCTTACTTTATATCCAAGAAGAACGTCTCCGAGTGTCCAGATATTGTGTCCGCTGTTGTCGAATTCCTGCTTGATACGGTGTTCATCTTTAGCAGTCGTAAAGACCTGTAGTTCCTCGCCTATTGATACGAAACATGAATGTACCACTGGATCCATGACTGTAAATGAGTAGGAAGCCAGGCGGTTCATTAGCGACCTGAAGTTTTTGGCATCTTCCATCCTTCAAACTTGTTTATAAAGCTCATCAAAATCTGTAACGCTGATTTCAACTGCACTACTTGCTATAAAATTTGACGAAATTTTACTTCTTCAGCTTCTTTAAAACGTTTAAATTCGTAATTATAGAATATTCGGGAATATTGGATATATAGCGGCTCTGCCGATCCAGCTCGTATCTTGCAGCTTTGGCGTCGTCTCTCGGTATTAAACGGAAATGAATTTGAGTTTGTAGAGTCTAAGAAGTTGTTAGAATTTGAAATATGACTGGAAAATTAAGGCGAGTTTTGAGAATTTTCGATCGTTTCTGCAGTGGAAGGTTTATATTGCCACCTGATTGAAATGCCACGTGTTGCCACACGACTCGTTAATGTGCAGTCAAGGTGTCCATAATAAGTAGATGACGTCACGTCTACCGAGGCATACATACATATCTTTAATAGGGCTTTTCAACATATATTTACAAATAATTTAAAATAAGTTAAACTAGGAGAGACTATAAATTTGTTAAAGTACTTATCGATAAAATTGCGTAAAAACTAACATACCGTAGAATCCCGGTTATAAGCCCACCGGTTATAAGCCCTCCTGGTTATAAGCCAGTTGTATAAGCCCAGGGCTTATAACCGGGATTCTACGCTATTACGTTGAATTCAGTCGTAATAAAAAGCTAGTAACTTAGACTTAAGAGCTCTCTTAAATTGAGGAACTGAAGTTGACGCTTTAAGTGTGCTATCTAAGGCATTCCAGATCTTAAACGAATTGTTCAAGCAAGCAACCGTGAACGACAATCCTGCTGGTGTACGTTGGATCAAACTAGTGATCTAATCGGCTATCAAATAAAAAATAACTACGAAGAAGCAAAGACCGATACAACGTAGAATTTTGACATTAGCACCTCTGTAACTAAAGGACCTCTGACCGGATGCTGAGTTACATTTAGGAATGTTAGGTCACCGCAATTTCGAGTATTGCCTCCTAACCCTGTTTATTACTCAGTAATGTTATATGCTTTACACTGAGGTGGCGGTCAGGGCCGATCAAGAAACATATAATAAATTATTAATCGAAGGAAAATAAATAATAGATAATAATAATAAAGTAACCATCCATACACAGGGAAACCGCACAGGTAAACATACGCATGTAGCCCCCGTGAATGGCATGCATAGCCCAAATACATACGTACGATTAAGTTACTGTACCTTCTAATAAAAGTTAAATATAATGATAAAGTGTCCGAAGACTACTGCAATGCTGATCAAATACAAGCGTTGTATTTGATCAGCATTGCAGTAGTCTTCGTACACTTTATCATTATATTTTCTTCTTGCTGATCAAGATCTGTTTTTTTGATCCAACGTTTGCTGTGGTTTTCTAACCTCCACTATATATAATAAAATTTAAATTTGAGCAAATTACATTGCTGGCAGAAATAATTTCTGCATTTAGCTCATTCCAGTAACAGTAATAATAGGAATACATTTTTTTTACGGGAAAAGTGTTCAATTTAGCGAGTCGATATTTCGCTAGACCACAGGCAGCCCAATCTATGGGTTTGTGAAAATAGAAGATATATATGTTTCGGGTTTTATAAATCCTTTCAAATTGCCGCACAATGTATAAATAAACATACCATTTCGTTTCCTTGTTGTTTCCTTTGTGGTTTTCCTTCTCTTGGAACCATTTTAGGCTGTTTTTAGGAGTTTTTCATCCACCTCGGCATGAGAGAAGCCTTCTCATTCTTAGGTGGTGAGCCGAGGTGGATGAAATAATGCTCCTCTGTTTCAAACGCATGTTTAATTTATTGTCAAATATGGCTGCCGTACTAGAGTGTGCTCATTAGATGTGAGGGTATATTGGGTTGCTGCCACTCTAACACTCTGGATACTGATCTCGAGAAGCTGGCAACCTCAAGCGAAAGCTGCACAACTTGTTCCTTCACCCTCTTAGCTCTAGTCCTGTCAATCATCTCGAGCATTTATTATGCTATGATTGCCGCTTTTTGCCACACTGTATTCGTACTTCTTGATAATAGCCGTTATATAAGTTCTATTTTCATCCTATTATATCTTTAGTTGACTAATTAAATAAGTATTGACTATTTAGTTTAGTCTAGTGTAAGTAGTAGTATATGTATGTATTGCGTTTTGTTGTTGCAAGTCTGTAAGTTATCATATAATTAAGTATGAATATCTTAGCATTACTCATTACTCATTACTCATCATCTATTTATACATTCTTCTCTCGTATGTTTTTTTTTTTTTTTTTGTGTGCTCTCAGTCTGCAGTCAGTAAGAACATTTGATCTAGACAACATACTTTATTATTGTAATTGTACGATTTGTTGACCCTTGTCAAATAAGCCACTGGCTTCGACTTTACATCTATCTATTGTAAACATAAAATATATATAGCTCAATAAATGTTCAAATGTTCAAATGTTCAAATGTTCAAGGCTGTGTTCCACAAGGGCCTAAGTCACCCCTGATCACGTTCTAAATTCTCCCTTAGAAAACAAAGAACTTGAAGTAGATATTTGAAATTTGTTTTTAAGTTTTAATCATTGAGGGTCGTATGTTAAATAACTGTTACTAGTTGATACGCTTTTCCTCTATTAAATAAAGTTATTGCATTGTATTGTATTGTAGTAATTACTGGTATTTTATGGTTTTCTATGGAATACGGGCGAATATTTCACGAGAAATTTGTATTATTTGGTATACAACGAGCCTTTGTATACCAAAATAATATGAATTTCGAGTGAAATGTTCGCCCGTATTATCCATAGAAAACCATGAAATAACTACATTATCCTATAAATAACAAATTTACGGGAAGATTCATCACGAAAACAAAGTAACTTACCAGACGATAGACTGCGAATTTTCTCACCAGAAAACAAAAATTTCGAGTGGCGGACGCGTCTGCAGACTAATTATGTATTCAAAATCTTGAATTCTTATTGGCTGATAAAGAAAGGGCACGAAAATTTCTGCATTTTGATTGGCCTTGATCTAGCCAAGAAATACCACTCTGTATTTCATAGAAAAACCCTGTATTTCATAGTAAATCTGAGCTCTGATTGGCTGAAATATAATGTTAAAAGGATAATGTATTGTATCGTATTGTATTTAGTTATCCACCCAGACCCAGGCCGTTAAATGATCCCCAAAGTAGACGATTTTTTTTATATGGTTGAGGGAAGCGTACTTATTCGCCTAAATTTCTAAGTGCCGCTTTAGTTTGTACCCTAGAAATACATCATCGAGAAAATTGCAATTCGACCTTCTGGCCGCGACTGAACATTGCGCGTGATAGCGTACCGCGTCACGTGATTAGATAACCGCTGACCACCGGTCGTTCATAGGGTGGATAACGCTATCCACTGGATAAATCCCTATCCAGTGGATAAGTAAACTAGCTTATTTTATCCACGGATAAGGATTTATCCGGTGGATAGCGTTATCCACCCTTTGAACAACCGGGCCCAGGTGGTAGTTAGCTTCCGGCGCGCACGCGTTGAACTCGATATCTCACGAGTGAGCGCAGCTAGCGAGATATCGAGTTGAGCACGAGAATATACATTTTATTTACTACATGATATTCACTGGTATACCGGTTGATTGCAAATCGTAAAAAAAAATTCACACTGCCTCCAGTGGGGATATCATTGTTATCAACACGTATGGGATATCATTGTTATCAACACGTATGGGATATCATTGTTATCAACACGTATGGGATATCATTGTTATCAACACGTATGGGATATCATTGTTATCAACACGTATGGGATATCCTTGTTATCAACACGTATGGGATATCATTGTTATCAACACGTATGGGATATCATTGTTATCAACACGTATGGGATATCATTGTTATCAACACGTATGGGATATCCTTGTTATCAACACGTATGGGATATCCTTGTTATCAACACGTATGGGATATCCTTGTTATCAACACGTATGGGATATCATTGTTATCAACACGTATGGGATATCCTTGTTATCAACACGTATGGGATATCATTGTTATCAACACGTATGGGATATCCTTGTTATCAACACGTATGGGATATCATTGTTATCAACACGTATGGGATATCCTTGTTATCAACACGTATGGGATATCCTTGTTATCAACACGTATGGGATATCATTGTTATCAACACGTATGGGATATCATTGTTATCAACACGTATGGGATATCATTTCACAGACCAAAACATGTTTGTCTGATTTGCTCCTTTTTTACCCCATATAATGTTCCTAAAATGTGACAACATTAGCGACAACATAATATTAAGCAAATTTGTTTGAAATGTTGGTGATTTTGCTGATCTTCAAAATTGAATTGAAACTGCTCACCGGGTGGTTTTCGTGTAATAAATTACATGGCTACTTAGAGATACGAAATTTATATTCTCGCTGAGCTCACAGCTAAACACTCGAAAATAAATTCCGTAGAGGATATTACATACATGGCCGCGCGGAGAATGATTTCCGTCCGAGGTGGTCCTGGCTTAAGATAACCCTATTAAAGGTTTTTTTCAGTACCCACCTCTATTGTATTTCTTATTATGTTTTATTACTGTACATTTCCATCATCTTATGAGAAAATAAAATGTTGTTGTTGTTATATATTATTATATATTTATTTTAAAGTCAACACTTATAAGTACGATATTACTGAATCAATTTTATTGCCAAATAAGGCGAGAAGATAGGCTGAGAGACGAATTATCATATTTGTACGTGTGTTCAGGTGCAAAATTACTCACTGAGTGGTGGAAAGCCTTTTAAAACACAGTAGTCATAGAATGAAACATAATTACCAGCTAATATGCCCATTGGCACCTGATGGTCGATTTATTTAAAGGGCGGATTTCTTATGAGCAAAATAGGTTTCTCAAGCGTATTAAGGCTTGATTTGAACATGAAAACGAGGCAATAATCTTTTCTTCGTGTTTTCTTGACCACCTTTCAAGTAAAAATCATAAAACTTTTCAGAATTGTAGAAACTGGTTGCTTAAACCTACGAGTAATACCGTTGCCATAGAAACCACCGTTGCGAAAAAATTGACGGGAAAATATGACGAACTTTTCAAAACGGGGTGTGGAAAGAGCCCTTGCCTTAAGTTCATCCTCACTTAATTTTAACAAGTAGCGATGTAGGTACACTAATTAGCCTTTTCTCCTTGTCTGCATTCAACATCAGCAGAAATATCGGCGAGAGAAGGCAACGGTATCACTCGTGGGTTTAAGCAACCAGTTTCTACAATTTTGTAAAGTTTTATGAATTTTACTTGAAAGGTGGTCAAGAAAACACGAAGAAAGGAGTTTGCGGCTCGTTTTCATGTTCAAACCAAGCCTTAATACACTTGAGTTACCGTAATATTTAGGGTGATCTGCAGGTGATGGAGAATATATAGAATGCTTAATGTATCGCGAATTTTCAATTTATAATTTTAGCCGCTGGAATATCAAACAAAAAAAAAAAAAAAAAAAAAAAAAAAAAAAAACATTAATGGGAATTCGCCAAAACCCATCTGACATTAATGGGAAGAGTTCATTCCCATTTTTGGCAAATTACCATTAATGTTTTTTTGAAATTTCCCCCTGTTTTTTTTTATACTAAATGTACGTATCCTGAATATCATATGTCAGCAAGCATTTGTAGTTTAAAGTGCAAAATGTGCCTGAACCAGTGATTTCCAAATACTTCCATCTATTCTTATTCCCCAATACGTATATATTTAGTACTTTCATATGAGTAGGAAAGTTACTGCTTGCTTAGTTACGTACCTTCGACATGAAATTGTTTGCTCATTTGTTTGGACTTAAAAAGCCCTTTGCAGGAAACAGTCACGTGCTGATATAATACTTCATTAACGATTTGTTTGCCATGCAGTACAACCATGTGATTGCATTCCTGCCCATTGCTGCCATAGTGAGCGAGCCTGGACCGAGCAAGGCAGCAGTACTAATGTACAGCGTATCCTCGCTCTACAATTACCAACAATCGATAAATGGCAAGCACGCTTGAAATACCGATTATTGGTAATTCTACGACGAGTCCTAACCCGAACCATAAACCAAACCCTAACCATCGGACGAGTTCGCGGGGTAAACGACGGGTTCTCACTCACCTAGAGCTAGGGTTCACAGGTAAACAAGAAGAATACGAAGTCCAAGGACTACGGCAAAGCTGACACAACGTAGAATTTTATATTGAATATTACAATATTTCGGCTGGCAAGAGAAGGTAAACGAGAGAATTTTTTTTTTTTGAGCGCTCCTACTCGGGCTCGAACTCGTAGTCGTTTGCGTGTTGAGCTTGGTAGTGCAGGCGTCACGCCCACTACACTAAGCGCGTCTACCGCCGTTTTGATTTGGACAATTTTTTATCTTTATCCTTGACTGGTTTTAAGAATGTCATTGTTTAATTTGCGTTCCAGAATTAGCGATTATTGATAATTGAAGAGCAAAAGCCAATTACTGATTATTGGTAATTGTAGAGCGAGGATATGTTGTTGCAATGTATGTAGTGAAGCCCATTGCTGCCATAGCGAGCGAGCCTGGAGCAAGCAAGGCAGCAGTACTAATGTCTGTAGTGAAGCCGTTGTTTTTGGCGCATTGCTAGAGCAGTGCATTGTGGTCGTGCGCAAGGACATAGAAACCATATGCGCGGCCCTACGCACGTGGCTTTCTTTTCGTTTGGGCGTGAAAGTGTGTATATTTTTACTGCTTTTATTTTGTATTTTCCCGTGCATGTGGCCCTTAGTCGTACTTAGAATCTGTTGTTATTGCTATCCTATATAGCGAGTGTAAATAAACGGTGATGGCCTTCGTTTATATTTTCATCACAATTCCTTCAGTGCTCCTTATTATAGTCTCGTGTTTTGATGTGAAGTTTACTAACCCGCAAAATGTGTTTCGTAATTTGATGATCATGCTAATTGACGACCATCCACACGTCACTAGTTTAGTCGTATTGCTGGTTTTCACTCAATCCCCAGAGATTCAAATGACAAAGGGCATGGCGGCCATGTTGGTGCCCCAACAAAAGAAGCTAACGAGGAATCTATTGTTTAAGGGCACCAACATGGCGCCTATGACGTCAAGTGAAAGCCAGCAATAGTTTGGGGCGGAGATAATGACTATTTTCCAAATAGCAAGATCTCTCCTCTTATCAACAACAAACCAATTTTTTTTCTCATGATTACCTTCGATAAAGTCAAATCAATATAGTTACAATTTGAGAAGTGACAGCGGAGTTTAAAACACGCAAATTATTATATCCCAATAACAGTTGATTTCCGATGTTTACGCTTCATCGGACTTCAATGTGTGCATGCCTGTTTCCGAAGAACATCATTTGTTTTGCTGGGAATCCTAAGGAAATGTCGGAAATTGGCCGTAGATTCAGGGAATTTACAGGGAAATTATTGATATATCGGGACAAAATGAAAATAAATCGGGACAACGTTTGAGAAAACACGCCACAGCTCAAACAGGCTTCAGGCAAGATAGCCCCAAAGCTATAGAATAGATTCATCTAACACACATCACACCTTGACATTTTTGTTACTCAGTAATATATTTTTCTGCTAAAGAACTACTGTTCTGTTCCTCATTGCAGATTTCGTTTCAGTACTTCGGACACTGCAATTGTGTGGTGTGTTTTGTATCGGTGAAAAAGCAATGAAAATTACTATTTTTGCAAACGAAAAAAATCAGTGCCAACTTTTGTTACGCTTCCAATAAATGGAATTAAAGAAGTGGCTGAAGTAAGTTGTTTTCTGTGTAAAAAGCACAGCCAAACTGTCTACTGAGTCATTCACTCGTAGCTAGAATTGTTGGCTTATCAAATTCATCTTCTGAAAAGACTTCATCAGTTCTATAGTAGAACAAAAAAAATACACCAAAACAAGTTTGATATGTGGCAGGTGGGCAATAGAGAAGTTCACTGTCACTGCTTTAGAATTAAGCCGGTATACATGCACCAAACTGTCAATGTACGTTGCTTAGGGAACTAGAAGCCTGTCGGCTTGCTTTTGCTCAGTTGGACTTTGTTCCGAAGCAGGAAGTTCCCACGTAAACCTTTGTATCGTGAACGATCGTCTTGTCACCCTTATAGGAAAAAAGACCCCAAAACATGGTTTGCTTCATACTCAGCTCGGCGGCTCGTCGACGAGCTATTGTAACTGATACGATGAAGTAAATGCCTCGTGGATCCACATTCACTTCTTGTGCACTAAACAGATCACTATCAGTGAACCTGAGTTTATGTGGTGTGTTTCGTATTGAGCGGAAAAGAAATGAAAGAAGACCTTGAGACTCGGCAACTCATTACTTGATGAGCTATTGAACAATTATTCACCGAAGTTTACCGAGCCGCGAAGCGGCGAGTAAATATCCACCACTTTTTACCGACACTGAGGTGAATAATTGTTTTAGTATATACCACACAAGTGAATAGCCAGCACCAAATAGATCAAATGGGAGCATTTCAGAAAAGAGACCGCCTTCGGTAGCAGCATGACCTCAATGACATGCAGTCTATTGTTCATAAAGATAAAGTAACAGATTGAGAGGAAATTAGAGAAATTACCATTTCAATATCATTTTCTTAAGAGAAGACTTTAGTTAAAATGTAGTCAGTGGAGAACTGTACCGGTTAGCTCGCAATTCAATGATAAATTATCATAAACTAGAAGTAATCACAGATTCAATCTACTGTATTTACAGTATGTAAGTAAAAGGGTCGGTTAGCAACAACTTATTGCTGCTGCAGCGAGCGAGCCTGAAGCGAGCGAGCAAGGCAGCAGTTCTAATCTGTAAGCGGGTCCAAATCTCGATTTCCTTTTTTTGCCACAATGCATCACTTCTATTGTCTTTTTTTACCACACTGCTTTGCACGGATCTGATCGTCACGTGACGAGCTAACTACGTTCAACCGTTCTTTGATGCATTTCTGTGTATGCAATCCTTGTGTAATCATGAATTTGTTGAAGTGTAGACGTGTAGGCGAACTCTTTCTAACTCTGTGTGAACTATCAGTTTCCAAAGAGCAAGATCTCTCCTGTTATCAAGATGGTGAGCAGCAAATAATTTTCTTCTATTGGCTTCGATAAAGTCAAGCAGCCGGTTCAAAATACAATTAGCATTTACAATTACATTCTCGATTACAGTTGATTTCCGGTGTTTAAACTTCACCGGAGAGAACAGCAGTTTGTTGTGCCGGGAATCTTAAAAAAATGTTGGGAATTGGTAGGCTCAGGGAATTTACCGGAAGATCGTTCCACATACAGTTATTTGCACGACTCATTATACCTTGCTAATCCACCTGTTGATGTATTGTAAAGTATCCAATTAACAGTTCATTGTGCTGATGCTCAATTTAACATGGTATTTCCGTATCGAAGATCAATAGGAGGGTTTTGAAAAGGACGCATGTTTGAGCAGTCACATGTTTTCTCTTACTAAAGGTTTTCCGCTTTGTGTTCAGTTCATCCCGAATGTTTTTTTATACAATCCCAAACAGACTGTGCATTTTCAGAAGAAGTTTCAGTAGCATCAATGACTTCCCGATAAAATTCCCTATGGTTTCCAATTCCCTACATTTTCTATAGATTCCCAAAAAAATGCTGTTCACCCAAAACAGACCTTAGGATTGTCAATCCTTATAAAAGAGTTCTTTGTGTTGGTATATAACTTAGTTATTCACAAACTCTATTGCTAGCAATAATTTTGAACAATAGTAGGTGCAAGTCAGCTAATCGAGTCGAAATTAAACTTCTCGAGCCATTCAGAAGTGTGTAGTTGCTGGAGTGAAAAGTGTTTAATGTTGCCATTGTTGTCTGGTAAAGAGCGTTTATGCTGATGACAACATTTGCTCTTAGTTATTACTGCAGGTGTAAAGCCTACTGGGATTGAGCGATTTCTTCTTTCGTTACTAGAGAATGAGTCACAACTAGACCTTTCCCCCTTAGTTATCGATTGATACACCATACATGTTTTCTAGTCTCGGTAAACAGAAGACCTCACCAGACGGACCGGAAGTCACAGTGGTTTTACGTCTTAAGACTTGAAGGCCTAACGATCTTTATTCAAAGTGAGTCACGTGATGGTCCGGTGCAAACTAACATCTGCTTTGTCAAAGTTTGCACAGGTAGTGCTTTACTGTATTAGTCATGCATGGTGTTTACTCGGTGGAACTTCTGTTCCAATAAAGTTATTAACCCGGCGGTTGATATCAGTACCAAGAGGATCATTATTTAAAAAATACACTAGCGACACGTGCGCTATTGTCAAGTGTAAAACAAAGCGAAAACCTCGCTGATTAAACGATGTTTATATCACTCAGAGCAACACAACCTCGCTGTGGGTAACACATTCGAGCCAGGCCAAGATACCAAGGCTTAATAAACTGCCAGCGTGGTTAAACTGAAAGTGTTCAGCTCGCCACTCGTAACGAGCCACCGGACAACGTTCACTCAGCCCACCCATCACGCTCCAAGGACGGCTGTGAGAACTGGACCGGAAAAAGTGTTTGCTTACGAGGTGTTTATTGTTTCTTCACTTTTGAATGATAACTGAGGATGGAGATTCCTTTAGGCCGACCGAAAAACAGAGAAATTGGCAGAGACTTCATGTTGTATCCACACCACGATTCATTGCAAACCTAACCCCAAAATAATAATAAAAAAACAAATTTTCAATTCCAAATCATTTTATAGAACGACTCTAAATACATCTGAACTATAATGGATAATTTTGTACTTTTGAAGTGGCCTAGTTTAACTCTGGGAAACGTGGTGTGCTATATCATGAAGTCTAACCCGAGAAATTGACTTTCTTAGGCTCGCGTCCTCAACTGGCCAAACTATCGAATTTATACTGTTCGTTGGATTGCTCGATCCAACATTGTTCAACCGTTTGTCATCCCATGTTGGGTCGTGTTTGTCCAACATTTTTTGCTTGATCAAATGTTGGATGATGAGTGGCGTTCTGCCGTCAACCCAACATTCTCATTCAACAAAGTTGGATCGTGTTATCCAACAATGTTCGAGAGTTTGGCTAGGGTTAGGCCCAAACGTCGAACTTTTCATGCGCCGAACCTAATTAGATCAAAAGAAGCCGCCTAATTACTTTTGTTTCAATTGCGTTTCGACGTTTGAATCGGGCCTTTTTGTTTCTGCAGACAATTGCCAGCTTGCAACCAATCCCCACAGATTCAAATAACAAAGCCGTGGCGGCCATGTTGGTGGAATTAACTAACAAGAGAAGCTAACGAGGAATATTTTGTTAACGTCCACCAACTTGGCGGTGATGACGTAACGTGCAAGCCAGCAATTGCGCCTCTTAGCTTTCATCGTTATAATTATTATTCTGTATGATAGTAAAGTGATCTTGGAGTAACCCTCGTACTTGTTTATAGACTCAGCTTTTCAAATGGAATAAAACACTGACTAGAAAAAAATGGAAATGGCTCAGAGAAATGATGTATTATATTCTCTTGTTCACCCATGAAATAATCGCCCACAGAGGATGTGAAAAGATGCAACAATCGATAAATGATGGAGAATTTACACAGAAATAACTCAAAACTTTACCAACAATTATGTTTCACTTTGCCGTTTCCATGCGGAACAAATAACAAGCAGATTTATTAAAGCCAGTTAACACCCTTGTCCAAGCAAATTCATTCCTAACACTATTATAAATCGATTTAATGGTCCTGTGAAGTAATCCAAACCCTACATTTAAAAACACCCTAACCGTCAACAACGAGTGCTCGCTAATTTAGGGTGTTTAGGACTAGTCACTAATTTAGGATTTTTAGGGCTAAGTCACTTATACAGACTATAATCCTCCATCAATAATCATGTGAACTAGTCCAAACGCTAACCTAATTTTGGGTTTTTAGGGCTAAGTCGGCTAAACAACAGAGAAATGTAATGCATAATTCTTCAATAGTCATGTGAACTAATGTAAACCCTACATTTAGGTTGTTTGAAAAACAACCTGAAATGGAAAACAACAGATGAAGAGCCATTCATTAGAATGGATAGGCTGTAAATTAATCTTTATTATTATTACTATTATTATTATTATTATTATTATTATTATTATTATTATTAAGCGTTTATCACACTTAAAGACCACAAGGAAAACTTTGAAAACAAACCTACTTGCCGACTGATAAACCCATCGAAGCCAGAAATAGGTAAAGTAAGCAAACAAATTCTCGAAAAAATCAACCGACAACTCGTAGACATCACAAAAGTTAACCAGTGGAAGAATACATCCTCCATGCTTCAATGGTACAAACAAATAACAAACAAACGTGATTCAGCATTTATATGCTTCGACGTGGTTGAATTTTATCCTTCAATATCAGAAGCGCTCTTAAATCGGGCCCTCGATTTTGCATCCAAATACGTGACCATCTCAGCTGACGATCGCCAGATAATTCTTCATGCAAAGCGTTCTCTTCTATTTAACAATGGCGACCCGTGGGGTAAGAAGAACTCGACCATGCTCTTTGACGTCACCATGGGGAGTTACGACGGAGCAGAAACATGTGAACTAGTCGGTTGCTATCTCCTCTCAAAACTAAAACAGATATCCGGTAATGACATTGGCCTATATCGAGACGACGGACTTGCCATACTCAGTAAAACCCCGAGAGAAATCGAGAAGATTAAGAAAGAAATTTGCAAAGTCTTTGCCGATAATGGACTGAGAGTAACCATTGAAGCAAATAAGAAAGTCGTCAACTTCCTCGACGTAACGCTTGACTTGAATACCGAAAAATACAAACCATACGCCAAGCCAACAAACATCCCCCTTTACGTGCATAGCAAATCAAACCACCCGCCTAACATAATCAGTAATATCCCTGAATCAGTTAACAGAAGACTCTCAGAAATTTCATCGGACGAAGATGTATTCAACGAAGCGGCACCCGTGTACCAAGAAGCGTTACGCAAGAGCGGTTATACACACAAACTCGAATACAAACCTAAGCCGCAAAACACACCAACACCGAAACGTAATCGTCACAGAAACATAATTTGGTTCAACCCGCCGTTTAACAAGAACGTTAAAAGTAATATCGGAAGAGAGTTCATCAACTTGATAGACAGATGTTTCCCGGCTGGTCACAAACTAAAGAAGATATTTAATAGAAACACACTTAAACCAGAGTTAGACTAAGCTACAGTTGTATGCCCAACGTGAAGCAGATAATAGACGGACATAACAAAGCCACCCTGAAGAAAGACGTACAGCCACAACACGACGAAACTACAAACACGTGCAACTGCAGAAAAAAAGACGAGTGCCCATTAGAGGGAGAATGCTTGACGAAAGAAATTATCTACCAAGCCACAGTTACTACCAAAGACGCAACAGAGACATACGTAGGACTGACAGCGACAGAATTTAAGACCAGATGGAGAAATCACCAGATGTCGTTCAAGCACAAAAAACGGAAGAACGATACTGAACTCAGTAAATATTTGTGGCACTTAAAGGGAAAGCAGGAAAACTACACAATCAAGTGGAGAATCCTCGCCAAGGCAAAGTCCTATTCAAATCTCACGAAGAGATGCAACCTATGTACTACAGAAAAACACCTGATAATAACTGAGCCACATAAGGCAACCTTAAATAAACGTAACGAACTCGTATCAACATGCAGACATCAACGGAAATACATTCTCAAGTATAATTAAACGTAATACACCATGCGCGCAATCACTTTAATGTGCGCACTCATTTTACGGCTTATTTCGAAGGTTTGCCATACCAATCATATTGTCGTATATCTCTTATCAATGCTCCGATTTGTGGAGATTGTCGTAACATAAAACACGATCACTTTAGCGCGCGCAACTATTTAACGGTTTATTGACGTGATCATATTATTGTTGTAGCTCTTAGCAATGCTTCAGTGTATAGAGATTAACTGAAGAGTGGATCGACTTCACGTCGGTCTACGAAACAGATTTGTATTAAATCTATGTACTCAAAAATTGAGTAGTCTACACATTGGCTATATATATATATATATAAAGTGTAGGATTGATTTCCGTAAAACAGTGCTCAATACATGGGAGTAGAGCGAAGTATATGGTATTTGTCTTTTTTCTTCACCATATATATATATATATATATATATATATAATGTGAATAAAATGAAGGTAGTTAATCCAACGATGTGCTTCTAGTAGAAGGATCAAATACTTGATTCTACACTCTGCTTCGGTATTTAGAGTTGAATAATGGTTTTGAGGTGAAGACAGAGAACTTCTTACTAATCCTTTAATTAAAAAACGTTTCAGCCGTTCGGCCTTCTTCAGTTAAAATTTGTTTTAAAAAGTTAAAAACTTTTTAACTTTTTAAAACAAATTTTAACTGAAGAAGGCCGAACGGCCGAAACGTTTTTTAATTAAAGGATTAGTAAGAAGTTCTCTGTCTTCACCTCAAAACCATTATTCAACTCTCTCTCTATATATATATATTTGGGTTGGACTTCACTCATGTCCTGTTGAATCCTCTCCATCAACCGTGTCAATATGTGCCAGTATTTCCTCATTGTAGTTCGTGTTTCGTCGTTGCTTTTTGTATTTCTTCTTGATTTCTTGATGTATTACTTATTTGACTAGTTGTAAAGCTAATAAATAAATAAACAGATAAACAAACAAAAATAAAATAAAATATAGGCGATTACATGCATTTTCACGTGTAGCTTTTGTATTTTATAATTAGTATTGTTTTGCGCCGTCGTCCTGGTCTGGTTGCGTACGGTCTCGAGACAAACCTCACATCACAGATAATGACCAGCAGATCGTAACTTCCGATCCGAATCTCTTGATCTGGCTCCCTTGATGAATTCTGATAGGATTTGAAGCCAAACTCTTTTAAAAACTTTCCACTAAATTCAACCTATCAGATTTCAGATTCTTTATTTTGGATCGTGCACAATTCGGTACATAGATTAGTACCCACTCCGACAGCTGGTTTGCGCAGTTCTCTCTCGGCAACAGTTCTGTAGTTACCGTGAGCCACTTGTGAAAAGTACTTGTATTATTTGTCTATTAACGTCCCTTGGGCTCCTTTACATGAAAATGGCGCAGCTTCCCCGATATTGTTTGACGGTGAATACTGTAGCTTTCTCTCCCTTTTCTACGAAATTTGAAGCTGAAGTTCCCCACCCGGTTACTAGGATACCGCATTCAGTCCCCCATCCATGATATGCACAAAAAGAAACACTGGTAAAGAAGTCCAGTTTAGGTAGCCGACACACAAAGCCAACAGTTTAAATGAAGTTGCCTGTAAAGTTAGCGACAAGTTTGTTCCGTCATTACATCGTGTTTTGTTTCTGTCGTGTACGCACATAATATTGTTCTAATATTGTGCTAAATAGAGTCTATCCAGTCCATTTTTGCGACTTTGGACATGTGGGCCAGGTTTAAAGTTTAATTTCAGTCTTCTCATGTTATGACGGATCGAAGGGAGCCGTTCAACACAGACGGCATAAAACAAGAAAGGGAATTTGAATAGTTGTCTTCTCTTACTTTTTGTTTTGCGTTTCTGAGACTCAGAAACGAAATTCATAGTCATTTCTACGCTCAAATCTTGTCGTATTGACGTGCAGTCACTCAGTGGTACCGACACACGTGCGAACCTGGTAACCAAGACGACGGCTGCAAAACCTTGTGCATTCACTAAGAACGGGTTTAATACATTGATCAGTAGCCGGTGACCAGTTACTCTTTTGTCCGTTAAGTTTATTTGAAGCGTTCAATGATAGAAAAAAAACCAGCTGAAGAAAAAGTAACAAAAACCTAATGAAACCACGAGGTACAAACAAATAACAGTCGTGGGGTAATTGTTCCATTTAAAACTGATTGTTTCTGCCTTCATCAACTGAGTGGTTTATTGTTCTAATCCGGCTATCGATCGTTGAGCAGACATTATTTGCTTTTTAAATACCTTTTAAAATGTAAATTACGAGGCGTTTGGTCAAAGTCATCTTCTTGAATCGTAAACCTGGGAGTCGAGCCGGAAAAACACAGCTTGGATAAATAACAGCCGGTTATAAGCCTCCCAGATGAGCTTCTGCTCTTGGCGTAATAGGCAATATTCGTAGATATGGTAAGCAGCAAATAATTTTCTTCTATTGGCCTTCGATAAAGGCAAGCAGCCGGTTCAAAACACCAATTAGCATTTACAATTACAGTCTCAACTACAGTTGATTTCCGGTGTTTAAACTTCACCGGGGAGAACAGCAGTTTTTTTTCCAGAAAATGTCGAGAATTTACCGGAAAATCGTTGCCTGTGATTTCGGGACAAAATGAAAATAAATCGGGACAACTTTTGAGAAAACACGTCATAGCTCAAACAGGCTTCGGTCGCACGATAGCCCCAAAACTACAAAATATATTCATCTAATGTTGGCATTTTTTATCACCAGGTAATATATTTTTCCTGCCAAAGAGCTACTCTAGGTTTTCTTCTAATACACTTCCTTAACTGAGCATTCACTACCTGTTAGATATACTACTATAGTTGATTATTTGTATGCCGGTTAATAAGAGACACGCTTCACGAGTGAATTTGGAATACCTTTACGACTCTCTTAGGAATTACAACAAAGGAATCTCAATCTGGTATTAATAACTTTGGTGAATACCAAACAAAGGCTTGCACTGAATGAGTTAAAGAAGGAGCACACTTCTGTGTGAAAACCTACCGCGGTGAATACCAAACAAAGGCTTGCACTGAATGAGTTAAAGAAGGAGCACACTTCTGTGTGAAAACCTACCGCGGTGAATACCAAACAAAGGCTTGCACTGAATGAGTTAAAGAAGGAGCACACTTCTGTGTGAAAACCTACCGCGGTGAATACCAAACAAAGGCTTGCACTGAATGAGTTAAAGAAGGAGCACACTTCTGTGTGAAAACCTACCGCGGTGAATACCAAACAAAGGCTTGCACTGAATGAGTTAAAGAAGGAGCACACTTCTGTGTGAAAACCTGACCGCGGTGCGACCCCAATAAAATTCATCATAATCGTAAACGAACTAGCTGTCATGGAATTGTACATTAACTGAATGATATTTCATTCTTACATTACACATTAAGTCACATGGTGCAACTGCTGCTGTTTTAAGCGTTTGCGATAGCTCAGTTGGCAGAGCACGGTCTAGATTGTGGGAAGTCGGAGGTTCGACTGATCCCGGACCGCCCCGCGTCCGGCTTGGGCAGGGACGTAAAAGCTGTTGGCCTTGTCTCCTTCCTCTTCTAATATATATGAGGGGTGTGTTAAAGAACCTGTTGTTTCATTTCGAGAACTGAGGAGTAGGGAATTGTCTTCCGACACAACAGCCTGGTATTCTAAGGTACTAACAATCACTCATGATTGTAAACCGCACGGCAGCACATTGCGCCACAATAGCAGTCCGTATCACAAAAAAATTACCTTGTAAAGCGCATTTGAATACACCCATATAGAATTTTCGCTATATAAATGGATACCTTTTTGTTAGCAGCTTGGCAGAAAGCATTGACAGACTGCTGATATTGTTTCTGACTACGCTGAAACCATGGCAAACTGCGGTTATCAGACTGAAGAAAATCGCGGATTATACTGCTAATAGTAGAATGTTTATTTAAACACGAGGGTAGTTAGACCGCATTAGCACTGCCCCCAGCACACAACGCCTTTGTCCAATGTTAAACTAAAAAAGATGGATGCACGCAGAGTGAAATGAAGACAAAATAATTCATAATTCACAACAGAAAACTGCTTACTCCTAACTTCTGGCTCACTCCTGGCATTTTTAAAACTAAAATTAGCTAAGTGAGAGTTCTAAGTTAACCGGCAGTTTATAAACACATAGACACCTTGCAGTATTTGATTTGATTTCTTTTCTGAGCGAACACATGTCAGCATGCATTGTTTGCCGCACTTTCATTCTCAAATTATGTTCTCAATAGCTAAACGACCTAAACGTATGTGTAAGTTTGCAAGCGGCGATAATTTGGCAGCGAGAGTGAGTTCAGATCAGGATATTTGGTTTACGCTACAGAACAAACAATTTAATCACTTTGCAAAATAACGGCATAGAGTAATAATAAGTTTGTTGTCTTTATTAAAATCTCAACCAAACTTGAGTTCTATCGTATGTTGTTCACTGAGTATGACTTTTGGTTTTAGTGCATAACAAATGAAATGACTATATGTTAACTTGGGCTGTCCGCCCTACTTTAAACGTGTTTTTTTTGCAAAAGGAGAATGAAGCTGCAGTTTTCGAAGTCACACCAGGACTTTTGGCCGAAATGCGGAAATTAACGATGCCTTCAGGTACTTAGGTTTTCTTGCCACTGTTTATAATTTCGCAGCTATATTGTGTCTGCTATTGACTATCGTGCGCTTAAACTTCGACGCTTTTTTTCTGGTTAAACAATGAAAAGCCAAGCTTGCACATCTTACCCGATTAAACACACAACACAAGCCAATTTAAACTCCTTCATTCGGCAGACGCAAGACACGTGCGTTCATGAGAGTCGTGAACAATACCTTGACAGTGCCGATTAACTATTGTTTGATTTGGAAATGAAGCGATTGAGCTGTGTAAACTTTTTTCATGATAAACGACAAACTAAATCGTAATTAAAACCCCAAGGTAACACTCTTTTCTATATTCCTCATGTATGAATTTCGGAATATTAACTCTAAGGCAGGTTCTTGTTATGCTGGATAAGGTTATTGATGTTTAACGGAAGGTTTAAAGAGATTTGGGGAAGATTTAAGGTGGAGGGGAGGGGGTCATTGGCATGCAAATGTACACGTGTGCATTTCATTGTTGTCATTTTCTCTTTCAGTAAATCGTTACAGGGTGCAATCAGCTTAACGACCAACTTGAAAGAAGCCCGAAAAATAATTAATTTTCGTCGAAAGAATGGTTTTATTAACTTCTTTAAACCATTTAATACAATAACCAGATTACTGTAACTTCAGGCGAGATTTTTTTAACAAGATCTGAGAAAAAAAATTGCGGATTGTTTCACTTAGTAGATTAGCCAAGATAATTGAAATCACATTTATTGTTAATAGGATGTCATTTTCTTGGCATGTATAACTGCTACTCGAAGTACGAACCAGCTCTCGCGCCAAAACTATGACACTTTACGAGGTTACCATGACGACCAGCTCTTGACCAATCGGATGACTGTAATCTTACTCACGGGATATATGTGACGGCCCCTTGTACTACGATTAGTACTCGTCGTTATCTGCAGATGAGAGGTGGTTCAGTTTAGTCTTTAAAATGACTGCAACAGTAGAAAGAACGTCTTTAATTCAACCTCCAGCTCACAAAAGAGACATTCCACCGAGCTTCAATGTTCGAAGATGCCTTTTTGGACCGGTTAACCACGAACAAACGAGGAATGATTTGCAACGAGATTTGAGAAAAATGTTTGATTCCAAGGCAAAGCGATGGAATTTTGATTTTGTGAACGATACTCCAAGGACTGGAATATATTTGTGGCAAAAGATGGGTGAAAATAATATTCAAAGCACTACTACTGTTTCGAGCTGTAGTTTAAGTACGGGAGAAGGCGATAAAAGTGAGTTACCTGAACAAAATCGAAGCAGCGAAGAGGGATGTTGTAGAGTTTCGAACTTCAGCTCTGCCACTGTTGGGTGTGAGAAACCGAAAGTGAAAACCCAGAGAACGACCGAGAAAAGGCATCGAAAACGACCTACAGGGAACAAAATCACAGGTTAGTATCGAAAACTTTTATTCCTGGTGCTAAGGGTTTAGTTCTTAGTAACAGGGTTTAAATATTGTTCGTAGTAAATGGGTGTTTATTGTATACGGTCGAGTGATCTATTTTTCGCGTTTGCCCTTGGGGCTCAAGTTGCACTTCTCGAACTACCGATGATCGGATGACTTTAGCCGTGAATGTGAGAAGATCGGGTTTCATTTAAATCCTCATCCTAAACAGATATTTAACTCAAATCATAGTCGTCTTAACTCCTTTTCCTGTGTGTTTTCTTTTGAGTGATCGTGCATATATATGATCCCCTTCGCTTTGAGATAGTCTCTTATCGGTTTCCTCTTATCCCGTACGAGTGTTCTTTTGAACTAACGAGTAACGTCTTTGTTTCTCTATTTTAGAATTTCTAAGACAAAAAAAGTCAAGATCACCCTCGCTGACAGAGCACGGAGACATGAAAATTACAAGAGTTCAAACCAGATCTTCAAGTAAACCACGACAGACTTGTTTGGACAAGTTTTTGAAAGAGAACTAATGGTAAGTGACAGTTTTTATCGTTCTTTGTTTACCTCCTGTAAAGTCGCTGACGCAGATTTGTGCACGTTATGTTCCGTTTTGCTGACCAAGCGGTATCACTAGATATTTTTTTCCAAATCCCCTCGTCGATAGACGATAATGGGCACCGTTGGAATTGACTGCCAAGAGATGAGCTACAGGGCAAGTTTAGGCTTGTTTCGTACAAAGGAAGTATATCCTAAACAAATCCAAAATTCTAAATGACTCTTCATTATTTTATTATTCTGTGTCTGTAATTTCTTGAACAGACCTTGATTAACAATTTTTTGCTTATTGTTGTTATGTGACAAGCTCCTGGTAAATTATGAAAGAAGAACTTCAAGTTGTGTTTACTAATAAGGGATTATTTATATTTTTCAGCTGGCCCTCTGTTCAAGATATGTGTTCCACTGTGTGGAATTGCAATACTTTTTATTGACGAGGAAGACAGGATGGCTTTGAAAATAATGAGGGTCCATAATGAGTTAATAGATATGTAAAGTTTCTGGCAAGAACGACACGAAATAGCAGCACATTTGCTAAGTGTGTGCCAAGTTTAATGACAATACAAGGTTGAAATTATTTTTGTGTTTACATAAACACAAAAAGATGTTTTTTTCTGAGATATGATATATGTATATTTGTAAATACAAAAAAATATTTGTTTGACAGACAGGGTTATCCCATAAAATGTGTTATTATTGTATACTGATCAAAGCATAGAATCTCCTGGAGTTCTCATGGATTCAAGGGGGGAATTGAACACCAATCAGTGTAAAATGTAAAGCACAGCAACTACATCCTGTGGATGTGTGAAGGAAGGGGAAGAGACATTAAAGTTGTCATCATGCAAATTGTTGATTTTTTCCCCCCATAAAATCCGATTTACTGGAAATGATAGAGAAATAGGAACAAGTGAAGCAAGATGACATATTTAAAGTTTTTAACCTCTTTCTTGCATGACAACTTCTTTGAAAGTTCTTATAAAAAGGCACTTTATTATTTGTTCTCAGTGAAGAATGTTTTAGAATAATGCATTTTGTGAATTTAATGAATTAAAAAGTTGAGTTTCAGTTTTTATATCTTCTCTTGTCTGTTGTTGCCCCAAGTCTATTGTGTGGGAGCTCAAACACAAAGGCTTCAAGGCTATTGTTATTTCTACACAACTGGCCCACCATTATGGAACCCACATTTTTTCTCTGCATTCCAACTGTGCATAGGCATGTCAGTGTTGCATGACATAGCTAGGGAGAGGAGACCAGAAAAGGAAAAAAAGCCCAAATGAACGACTAAGAATAACATAGAGCAAAGGTACGTTTATTTAATTTGATGTTACCGGTAAGCTAGTATTAAAAATGGTAAAATTTGTAATTTTCTCCATTTATAGTAGTTCCCAATACAAAGCCTATATACTTGCATATGAGCACAGCAAGAGATAAACCAGGACCAGTTGGCATGGCAACTTGGGAAACATGAGCTTAGCTAATTACCAACACAGGCAGCACAGGATCACTGATGGTAACAATGTATTGAAATTAACAGTGTTTGTATGGGGAATTTTCCGTTCTCAATTTTCGACAAATATTTAATAAAAATCCATTAAACTTACCGTTTTTCTTGATGTGGTTGTCCTCTATGTCTGGACCGAGTTTCAGGAAGTTTGGTCAAATTTTCCTTCCCCTATTAGGAAAATTTGACTGAGAAATTTTCCATACAAACACTGTTAATTTCCATACACTGTTACTGTCAGTGATCCTGGGCTGCCTGTGATTACCAAGAGCGTCCATCTCCCATACCAAGGTTGTTTACTATTTACACGGAAATTCAGGAAATTTGTATAGGTACTCAAATGTGGACGAGTGAAATTAGGGATAAATTTCACGCGTGTTTGTCAAAATCGAAGTAATTTCCCGAGCCGCTTTATCCCTAATTTCACGTGTCACTATTTGATAACCATTAATATTATGGAGGGCAAATTACGATCCAGAAAAACATAATTTTAAGCGCACGTAGGCGGCGTTTGAAATTACAAATTACGCGTGAAATTAGGGATTAATAATTTATTTGTCCTCTATGGTATCACAGCCCCCCCCCCCCCCCCCCACCACAGGCCATCCTCTAGGTTGGTTTTGGGTTCCCTGTGGCTACGAATTGAAAGATTATACATCAGTCAATTCCAGCAATGCCCATTCCCCCCCCCGGGACAACCCCCGGGCATTAGCCATTTTCGTTTTTTTTTTTCAAATTCCCCACCGTGGGGACAAGCAAGGTGTTCAAATGCCCCACAGTGGAGCCAAAGAAGTAAGGAAAATGCCCCACCCCCGGGCACATCCATAATGATATACTGCCCAAGTTTAATTCCATGCAAATACACAAGGCGCAGAGAATCTATTCATTGATAGTTTCCGTTCGTTTTGTAGATCCGCCATCTTGTTTTGTATTTGTATTACCGCTGTTTGATTATACTATTGAGCTGCCTGGAGCCAAATGGTATTAATACATCAGTATATATAGTTTTTATTTCATTCCTATAAATAATCATTCGCAACGCGGTTAATGTTATCGACAATAAACGCTTATTAAAACCACGTGACTTTATAATAATAGTGTAACTGTTCTGTTCGTCCGGTGGACAGCAGCAAACCGTGTATATTTGTAAACGAACTACTTGATATCCCAAGCTCTGCCGGTCCGAGTTTGAGACGGCCCCGTGTGGCTCCTGAAAATTTTAGCGCAGCGTAGCATTAAGAATACCGTACGGGAACTGCTATTTTCTAGCTAGTGTAAAAAATTCAACATCCATAGATTTCCCGGCTTTTTCGTGTCCTAGCATATACAAATACGTGGATAAGACAGTCATAAACTGCAGGTTTCTAGGTTTAGAGAAATAGATACATGTAGAATCCACGGGCAGCTGGAGTAATTACAAGAAATCAGATTTTTTTTTTACTTGATACAAAATGATGGCGTCGTTACCACGAGACCAGTCCGGCTCTTTCCTATAATTCTTTTCGGCAGTGTCAAATGCCCGACCACCGGGCCGATATAAGGTTACAAATGCCCCACTGCCGGGATCTCAAAATATGCAAATGTCCCAACATGTCCCGGGGGGGGGATGGGCATTGCTGGAATTGACTGATGCATTACCGAGAAATGATACGGAGTTAGATTTTCAATCCTGGAATGAAACCTTAGCGATACTGTGCTTTAAATCTACTCAAGAAATAAAGATAAGTAGTTAGTGGAGTGTTTTTTTTTAGGGGAAAAGCTTTCTATTTAGCGAGTTTTGCGAAAGAGAATTTCGGGTAGAGATCAGAGAGGGAGAAAACTCGCTAAATAGAAAGCTTTCCCCTAAAAAACAACACTCCAATAACTACTAATCTTTATTTCTTGAGTAGATTTAGAGCACAGTATCGCTAAAGTTTCATTCCAGGAGTGAAAATCTAACTCCGTATCATTTCTCGGTAATCTTTCAATTCGTAGCCACAGGGAACCCAAAACCAACCTCGCGAGGTGGTCCTCTTCGGTTCGTTCCTTTCAAAATTTCCGGTTTAGATTTGCCGTGATTTGCCAGAATCGAGGCTACTAATAACCGGGTCGTTCCCGCGAATGGAACTCGTATTTTTTCCGACCGGTTTTGCCATTCGACATTCTAACCGGTCGTTATAGCCTGCAAAATTCTGAATGGGAAATCGTGGTCAATATGCGAAGCGTTTATCATCTGGAACGATTTGTGAACAAATGGTAAAAGTTTTTCCGATCGGGAAAATGTTGTGTACCATTTAACCGGAATTTCCGACCGGAAGGTAAAGAACCCGAGTCAGTGAGTCAGCGTATGACCGGATTGAGCTAAATTTAGAACAGATCTTGCGGGTGTTCTTGAGAATCCAATCAAACCATAGTCAGGGCAATGTAGTGTTAGTACACAAATCATTCTCGATCTGATGGCAGCAAGCGTGTACGGAGAGCAGCGGAGTTAGAAGACAGTTACCTGGGAAACATTATAAAAATAGCTCAAACGGGATGGATATGGCTCCTGGCTCAACATTTATCTCATGAAACGAAAAAGGGTACTTGAAGCCACAAAATTACGCCATCACAAATATGACTATAACAAAAGTACAAGTTACCTAAAGCCCAAAGGAGCGGAGGTCCCTTTCGCTCCCCCTGCGTTCCCCCACCGCTCCCCCACCGGGTATAAAAATCGGTATAATTAAAGAGCACATCTGATTGGACAGATTCTTTCACAGACCCCGCTCGGTCGCTGTATAAAGCGCGGGCTTTCCAAGATGGCGACCGAGGTTACGCGGCGTGCAGCATTTTGCCAAACTATTAGTATTCCGTTCATATCTTCTCATTCTCTGCGAAACAGGAAAATCTAGAGCCTATAATGGCCAAAGAAATACAAAGTATGGAGATAGAGAAGCTTTCCCTGGCTTCCAGTCGACTTTTAGAGGTTGTAGAATGTCTCAAAGTCAAAGGGAATAGCAGTGGAGACGACTCCCTGGAATCCCTTGTCTGCAACATCGAGATCAGTGTTGCTGACATCTACGACAAGGTTGTTAAACAAAAGAAAGATGAACAATTGAGTTCAGAAGAGTTTTTTAGTTCCAGTGTGGGAAGTCGGAGTTTTGATGAACTTCTTGAACTTGAAGAAGCTGTGATTGGAGACAAGGTGAGTAGCTATTTGGAGTGTGGGCTGGGCGTGGGTCCAAGGAGGGGGCGAGGGGTTAAAGTGCCACTACGATAAAATTTTGAGAAAAGCTGTTATATTTTATCGCATGAACTTATAAGTAAAGTACATGTTTATACTATTCTTTCCAAAAAGGAAAGGAAAGAACAAAGTTTTGAATGGAAATACGCATTTACAAGAGGGACGCGTTGAGAAGATGACGTCACGACAGCAAACCGCTGGTCGAAAATCTCGAAGTATTTGGAACACACTTCCGTAATGGCGAACATGATTTCAATGGTAAACTCTGCAAAATTCATAGGTTAATTTGGTCCTTTGGTAAATATATTTTTCAATGATTTGGATATTTTCGACACTGTGTCATTTTGGAAGACAAACAAGTAGGGAAAAAATTGTTGAATTTCGTCGTAGTGGCACAGTCTTTAAGGAGGTTGATACCATACATAACTTAAAAACATGTAGCTGATGATGGTGTTATGGGTTAAGAAGGAGTCAGCATACATATTTCTTAACCTATATAGGAGTTGCAGCAGGGTAACACACAAGTGGTAGAAGAATCATTAGACCCACTTGGTGATGACCAGTTTGATGAGGCGATATCTCAGGTTGATTTTGATGGGCTATGTAATCAAAGTATGTCTGACTTTGATGCACAAGAACACAGTGGAGTGACCAATGATCAATCTTCACCAGATAAAGAAGGTGCAGTAAACTGTAGTCTATAACAATTATTAATTAATCTCTATTTAAAACAAAAACTCATCAGGTTTACAACACTTGGTTTCTAGGAGGACTGTTAAAGTCAATAACTAATAAAATGGTAATTTAACAAGGTAAAAAAAGTTGGACTGCCAGTCCGAGTCAGACCAGGTGAGACTGGGTCGGACCAGGTCAGATTGGGTAAAAACAATGTCAAATATCATTTTCACTGCAAATTAAAGTATTTGAGATTGCGAAGGAGGTGATTCTGTAACCTTAATGCAAAGTTTCATGCTTTGTAACTCTGCTTCACGCTTCAAACAACCATGTTGGATTTTTCACACAGGCAGCATGACTAATACCCATGCCAAAGCGAGGTTGACATCATGAGATACCTGTGTGAAAAATCCGAAATTCTGTTGCTCAGCCTGCAAACTGTTTCCAAAGGGTTTCGAAGTGTGAAGCAGTTTCGAAAGGTGAAACCTAGGGTTAGAGTTTCACAATTGCAGAGTAAATGATGTATTCTGACTACAGTACCACAAGACATTAAATTTCCTGCTCCTGTTGAAGTGTATTTGGAGGTTCAGTGCCCAGGCTGTAAGTTAGGGTCAGTGCTCGAGAGCTTGGTTGCCAGGCAACAGGCAACCAACCAGCCCAGTACACTGGGTCACACATAAGTGGACAAGAGAAAAAGGGGAGGGAGGGAAGGGGAAATCTATCTGAGGAATGCTAATCAATCCCGGCAACAGCAAACGTTGAACAATGCGATGCGAAGAGTGATGTGATGCGAAGAGCGATGCGAAGAGCAACTGCGAACAGCCCACCAAATACGGCAACAAAAGAAGACCCGTATTGAGACTGAGGCCCCGGCCCCGCAAACTGCACCACAGGTAGACCGATTCCGCTGGTGTATTTAACCATGTCTAAATTGCATTTAGTCTAGATTCATAAGTGAAATAGTTTATTGTGACAGTAGTCATATTTGCTGAATAATAA
Organism: Actinernus sp. WN-2022; assembly: GCA_030867875.1. Classification (NCBI taxonomy): domain Eukaryota; kingdom Metazoa; phylum Cnidaria; class Anthozoa; order Actiniaria; family Actinernidae; genus Actinernus; species Actinernus sp. WN-2022. The sequence continues at coordinate 107,379,637 of JAOWCC010000577.1, read as the reverse complement.
CACACCCTAATTACAGTCATTTAATACATCATGTAAACCTACATGAAATGTACAGTCCCTGTCAAAAGTTTTTCAACTGTATGCGGTACCGAATGTGGTTTGGTAAAACGAAGATTCAGTAACCACATGTGCTAATTTTCGTTCGGTGAACTCCATACGTTTTAACACCGAATTTGTTTTACCGAAGGTGGTAGAGTCACCGATTTCATTTTACCGAAAGTGGTAGAGTCACCGATTTCGTTTTACCGAAGTTGGTAGAGTCACCAATTTCGTTTACCGAAAGTGGTAGAGTCACCGAATTTGTTTCAGCAAACATTGCAGGTCGAGACAGTGTACAAGTTGTTACTTAGTTTACTGCTTGCAACAAAGTGATTTTTTCATGTCGTGAAAACTGTAAAAACCACAATTGCTCAAGTTCAGATTTGGATATATTTAATACAGTTTGTTAATACGATATTGCTGTTTCTTAAAACAACAATATCTCGTTTTGCCTTTCTTTAAACAAAAAGCTCTGACTCCAAATTGTTACGGGTCGGCATCCTGGTGTGAAAATCAAACATTTTTTTGGTTTGAATCATAATTTGTACCGAGAAAAGCTGAGAATTCGAAGTGGCGAGGCCATTTCTCTCCTTCCTTATTTCTTTGGTAACCTTACTGATAATATTTCCTTCAAAAAAAATGGAACTAGAGTATTAAATATGGGAAGAATTAACATTTGTAAAACCAGATAAAACTTGCACCACAAAATAACAAACAACTGCCGCTTGCTCATAATTAAGAATCCAAAGCAGTAAACTTTTAAGCAGGCCCCACCGTTAAGCAATAAACTTTTAGCTTCTGGAGTTCCACATTTACGATGGATCCTTGCGTTGTTAAAGGTTTTGACTGAAATCACTGCAAACATTTTGAGGATATTGGACAGGCTTAGTAAAAAAATCTCTAGATTTTACCACTGACATGTTCACGCCTGATTGACTGCACATGCAACGATTTGACAGACCTGTCTGTAATGATCTGTGCTTTACTAGGTAAGTAACAAGATGGCAGACCCTGCTAAGGACCCGGATGTATACAGATCGCCCGAGTGGCCACAGGGAGCCCAATATCATTACATCTTACTTTCTCTTAACGAAACAATAACGTATAACGTTGAAACTAACTGTGGAATGTTCATGCGACAGTCCTGCAATAAAGTCAATATTTAGATTAATATTTAACATAGTCCTTCATCCAGGCAGGTTCACTTCTGATACGGCTACTCCGTTGCCCTTTCGGAGGCCCCTCCTGAGCAGCTGTACTTTCTTGCTCCTCTTCCTGGCCTTGGTCATCGGAGCTCAAGTTGTCACCCTCCTGCAGGCAACTGGGTGCCACTGGAAATAGCTGCTGTTGATTTCTGCGATAAATGTCACCTTGAGCATTCTCCACTTTATACGATCTAGGGGCAACCTCTTCTATTACTTTTGCCTTCTCCGACCACATACCCCCCTCTCTCATTCTTACTGTATCTCCGGTTTGAAGTGGAGGATGCACTACAGTTCCCCGGTTATAATACTTGCTCTGATTCTCCTGTTGGTGAGCCTTTGAATGCACTTGTTCCGATGAGCGCGAGCCTACAATACCAGAGAATCTGCTTAACCTGGTACTAACGAATCGACCCTTGAACAGTATGTCAGTTGGGGACTTCCCACATTCCATTGGTGCTGTTCTGTAGTTTAACAGGGCTAGATATGGGTCTTCCTTTGCATATATGGCCTTCTTCAGCAAACGCTTCACTGTTTTAACACCATTTTCCGCCATCCCATTCGATTTCAGATAATAGGGGCTAGATGACTGATGGTGGAACCCATAACACCTTGAAAATTCAGCGAACTCCTGACTCGCAAACTGAGGACCGTTATCGCTTCTGACAATTTGAGGAATACCATAGTGTGCGAAAATACTCTTCATGTGCGAAATGACTGCACTACTAGTAGTACTGGTGAGTAGACATGTCTCTGGATAGTTGCTGCAGTAATCGTTCACTACCAAATAGTCCCTACCCTTTATAGAGAACAGGTCAGCCACGACCATACCCCATGGGATTCCTGCTGCAGCCTCTGTGGTAGGTATTAGTCATTCTTTTCTCTGCTGATATTGGTGTACCTGGCACGTCTCACACTTTGCTACCTTCTGCTTAATTGCTTCATTCAGTCCCGGCCAGTACACTGCCCTCCTGGCTCGTCGCTTGCACTTCTCTATTCCTAGGTGTCCTTCGTGTATGACATCTAAGATCTGTGGCCTCATGTTTTCCGGAATCAATACTCGAGTTCCTCTCATTAGTAGCCCATCCACAACAGTCAGTTCTTCAGCAAAGTCCTGATAGGGTTTACTATTGATTCCCCTGCCATTTAGCAAGTTGGCAACAACTCTGCCTAGTATTTCGTCTGCAGCCGTCGCTTCAGCTACCTGCTTGGCCTTCTCTTCTGACAGGCTAGACTGCACTACCTTTCGCTCGTGGGCAGGTAAGACCTGGAAAGTGCATCGGCTAGAACAAGCCTTTTTCCAGGCAGATACTCCCACTGTAGATCATAGCATTGCATTCTCATCATCATTCGCTGGATTCTAGGGGACATACTATCAAAGTCCTTCTCCGCTATAGCTATGAGAGGCTTGTGATCTGTCTCAGCAATCACTAGATGGCCATACACATAATCATGAAATCGAGACAGTCCAAACAGCATGCCAAGGGTTTCCTTCTCTATCTGAGCGTACTTTACCTCGGTTGGTGTCAAAGCCCGAGACGCATACATTACTGGCAGCCATTCGTCCCCATGTCTCTGCAACAAAACTGCACCCAAGCCGGTCTTACTGGCATCCGTCGAGACCTTGGTCTGTTTCGACAGGTCGTAAAACTGGAGCACTGGTTCTGAGCAGAGGTATCCAGTGACGTCTGTCCATTCCCCTTCAGCCTTGCTGCTCCACTGGAAACTTGTACCATCTCTTGCAAGAGATCTCAACTCCTTAGTAGCATCAGAAACATGAGGTATGAACTTACCCAAGTAGTTCACAAGTCCTAAGGCCCGTCTCAGTCCTTCTTTATCTACCGGTTTCGGCATTTCCTTGACGGCCTTCGCCTTCTCAGGAGAGGGGCGGATCCCTGACTCAGAAAGGACCTTGCCAAGATATGCAATCTCTATCTCCTGAAATGCACACTTATCAAGATTCAATCGCATGTTTGCACCCTTAAGACGCTGCAGCACAGATTCTAATCTACTATTGTGTTCCTCAAGGGTACTTCCCCAGACTATGATGTCATCAATAAAATTGCGCACGCCCTCAAGTCCTTCTATGACTTGGCTGACTGTCCTGTGAAAGACCTCTGGAGAGGAAGTCAAGCCCATTGGTAGGCGCTTGAAGTAAAATCTACCAAAGGGTGTACCAAATGTACACAACTTGGCCGACTCCTCTTCAAGTTAGTTCAATCTGGAAAAATCCATTAGCAGCATCTAGCTTACTAAAGTACTTAGCCCCTGTCATGTCCGTCTCTATTTCTTCCCGGGTGGGCAGCTGGTAATGTTCCCTCTTAGCGGCCTTATTCAGATCTCTAGGATCTATGCAAATACGGAGGGACCCGGACTTCTTTCTTTCCCATACCATTTGGTTAACCCAGTCTGTGGGTTCTTCTATCTTAGAAATTATCCCTTTCTCTAAGAGTCGATCCAGCTCCTTCTTTAATTCATCCCTGATGTGAACTGGGCACCTCCTAGGTGGCTTGATTACTGGGCAGGCGTTTTCCTCCAATCTAATCTTATGCTTTACTGGGAGACAGCCAATACCTGTAAACAACTCTGGATATTTAGCTGCCACTTGTTCCTTCACATTGTTTGTAACCTGATAGACCCTGGTGACTAGCCCCACCCTCTCTGAATCAGCTGCTCCCATAATGCTGATGCCTTCCTTTGCTATCATCATATCCACCTCTTGTTCCCTCCCCTTCCTCTCAATTTTTACAGTACAGACTCCAATTACTGGAATTGGTTCACCATTGTAGGCTTTCAGTCGGCGACTGCTAGGTTTAACAGCGGGCTTTTGCTCGAGTCTGTCATAGTCCCGACGAGAGAGGATATTAGCCCGAGACCCTGTATCTATCAGAAATGTTATCAATGTTCCATTGGTATGGAGAGCCTCTTTCCAGGGGTCACTGTGATAAGGGTCAGACTGCACATGTCCTACAAATATATCCTCATCACTACTTGCTTCATCGTCTACAACTCTTACACTCCCACTAGCGGCCCCACTGTTCCTCCTAACCCTACACTGCGTACTTTTTTAGCGAGATTCACTCCTGGTACCATGTAATGATCTGTGCTTTACTAGGTAAGTAACAAGATGGCAGACCCTGCTAAGGACCCGGATGTATACAGATCGCCAGAGTGGCCACAGGGAGCCCAATATCATTACACTGTCAATCCGAGAACTGAGTTTTGCAGCTGACTCTTTATACTGAAAACCTTCTTCTGGTATTAAAGTGGAATTCCTTTAGAATTAAATGCGCTTAATACATTGAATAGTCTTACAAAAAATCTCTGAAGGTCCCCGCACATTGGCAATTGCACGTAAATATTGTCAATGAAAAAGTGGTGATTAGCATATTACGATCAACTCTCGCCGAACATTAAAACAATTGATCTGATTGTTTATGGAACTTTGAAACCTATCCGAGTATTTATAGGACTTTTAATAAAACTTCCAAGGGTTAATTGTATTTTTTTTTATTCTTATCAAATGTTTGGTTTTACTTCACGACTAATCGGCCGCTGTGAACAAGCTACATCATACACAATTTTGAAACGTATTCCCGCTTCTATAAGATCAAATCAAACAACGTAAATCTCAACTCGAATCCCAGCTGACTTGTTATCATAAACAGTGTGTCACTTATCAGTACAAGAGATCGAGATGTTGAATATGTTTGCTTCTTTATAATTTTACTTTACTTCGATTCAATATAGTTTGAATAAATTTTACATATGCGCAAGCTTGTTTTTTAAATCGTCTATGACTTGCTTGTGCATACTAATTAGTGGGAATTGATTCTTCTCATTGGTCAACCTCTTCAAGTGTGACAAATTAGTACACAGTTCCGATCGGCCGGAGTGGTATCTTCAGAGGTTTAAAAACCCGCAAAAAGGTTTGATTTTTAATACTTTCTTTCACAACTGGAAAACGTGATCTCCCTACTCTGTTAAGAGAATTAAATGAAGGAAAACCTAATGCGTTCAGGTTGATTTTAAAGTGTAACTTTTCAAAGCATCACCGACAAATGCGAATGGGCACTGACATGAAGATTATTTAATGGAAATATACAGGTAATCTGACTTTCAATTATTTCACTTCTTTTTTATTTACTCAAATGTCAATGAAATCAAATGGAAGCAGAAACTACATGTTCATTGCAAACTTTGCGACTCCTATACTTGAATTGTGTACGTTACGTAGCGCCACATTTACATAGACATGTACCTCCTTACATTGTTCGAGCTAGTTGAGATACCGAATTCATTTTACCGAAGGTGGTTTAGCCACCGATTTCGTTTTACCGAAAGTGGTAGAGCCACCGATTTCGTTTTAACGAAAGTGGTTGAGCCACCGATTTCGCTTCGCTACATTTTGCCACATTCGTTTTACCGAAAGTGTGCCACATGTGCCACATTCTACTGTATGTGGTTTGTACGGTGTGAAGAACATTTGACAGGGACTGTACATGTGCCATGTCAGATATGAAAAAACACTAAAAAACAGTCTTTAGGGGTGGGCAAAAATATGTGGGAATGTATTCCCCAACTAATGCAGTGGCACTGAACCTCCATAACAAGGACAGGTCTAAATAAACATTTTATACATTTAAGTAACAAAAAAATGAAACAAGTCTGGAACTGACTCAGTGACTGAAGTAGAATGGTTTCTGAGTGCAGGGCTCGAAGTAGAAACAAAATATGACCTGACATCTCTTTTTTTTGGCAAGCCATTGAGTGGTTTACATCATTTCCAAGCTTATTTTCATCTGCCATTCCTAACAATTGGCCTGCTTTTTGGCCATTGGTAGGTCACTATCTCGAGCCCTGTGTGCATTAAGGTTACACAATCACCTCCTTGGCAATCTCGATTACTTTGATTTTTATACATCTGCCTTGTATGGACTATGTATGCTTAAATTTATTAAATGTGGTAAACAGAATGATGATAATTGCAAATAATAATAGGTACTTAATGACCTGAGTTGGAGGGCCAAACAGGAAAACATTTGTCTCAAGGTCATGACGTCTGAGTACAACGAGGTCCATTCACTATCATCACACTTTGGCCATCTTGGATTGAAAGCGAGGCTACTGGGTTGTCGGTTACGTAGCACTTACTATTTGCTCTGTTGTTGGTTCCATGTCTGGATGAAAAAGCTACTTCATCTCAACTTCTGTACTTTCAATTGTACAAATAATAGCCAGAAAAGAAGATCTAGGACTAGGGATTCTTTTCACATATTTGATTCCAATAAACAGCTCAGAAAGCTATGGAGTTAGAAAATACGCGGAGATATTGACCCACACTTCAGACTTCAGTCCAGGTTTCGATAAATATCCAGAGAAAGAGGCACTTCTTCGGTTAAAGTGTGACAGGTTCCCTCAGACACAGCTAGCAGCAGTCTCTACAGGTAGAAATATGACCATTCTAATAAAACCTCCCAAAATATTTCCCTTTGATTCAGTAGAAATACATGACATTTATTTTACACAAAATTTATTATTCACACATTCAAATCTTTGTAGATGGTCATGACACTTTTTCAAAATTAGTGCCAATTTATTATTAGTGGTGTGCAAAGTACGCAAAAGTGTTATTTGTAAAATGAAAAATAACGATCAACGTCGCATCTAAATTAAAATAGTGCCATGTACACGTGCATTAAAGAATATAAAAATTAGTCCCTAGCAGGGTGCAATGCCTGTCAACCCTGTACCTTTCTTGAGCCATAAAATAGGTAGGGTCTTCTCTTCATTTGTCAAACCCGCTTCTTCCATACATGTGAGATAATGATACTTAAAACCACAAACATGACATGAATAAACTCCATGCATGCTCCTTGAATATTTAGTCAGCCACATATTACATTTTATTTTTGCATTTTACTTGACATTTTATTTATTCTTCACAAAAAACAACACACTTATCCCCAAGGGAAGCCATGCAGGGTCCAGTTCAACCAATGGTGCTCAATCAAGCATAATAACAAAAAGTTAAGAAATAAGACTCAACTATGTTATCTTTAGTTTAGGCAGAGAAAAACTAAAGTTCTCTGAGATTAGTTTCATTAGTCGGTACAAAATGATAGCATGACATTTCAGGAAATTGGCTAGTGATTAAATTTCCCCTCAAGCCTTGGGAGATTTATGCAAATTCTCCCTAATCCCCCTTGGCCATAAATTTGGGGGAAATTTGATAACTAATTTCCCTTATGCCATGCTATTACTTATACGTTTGTAATAATAATGATAATAATATTTTGGAGTTTAGACTGATTTTACTTACCAGTAACCTGACTGTTAGGTCTACTCGATTTTATATAACAGGTTAAAAAAATCTGCTCTATCTGTGACTAAATTGAAATTTCTGTGGCTTGGCTTGGAAAAGAAATAATATTAATTATAATAAATTGATGAAAAGGATATAAATGATGCTTGAGTACCCAGCCAGCTAGCTACATGTAGGTTCTAAAAAAACATAGTTGCATGCAATGATTATGGCAGAAGTATATAATTGTACAAAATGTTATAATATACCAAAACAGACAACTGAGACAGTGTTAGGGTCTGGCAGTATTTGCTAACATAATATAAATTATTATTATAATATATTTTAATATATTACAATTTATTTACATTATTAAAAGTTAATATTAATAGTGATACAAAAGCTGGATGGTATATTGCTAGTATGGCTGCTCCCCTAAAGCATGAGATAGTTGGTTTATAAAATAGGTACTACCTGAGACATACAAGGCCTAATCTATTGGCTATGTTGCAGTTGAAATTGACCATTCAGTTCAATTTAACCATGAGTCAAAACAAACTAGTTCAATTTGACCATTGGTCATATTCAACTAGTTCAATTTGACCTGGTCAAACCAACCTAGGTCAAATTGACCCAGCTCAATTCAACCTAGGTCAAATTGACCCAGGTTTCGCTATCAATGATTCTAAAAAAAAATCACTCTCCTCTCCCTCCCTTCCATCTCTTCCTTCCATCCCTTCCCTCCTCTCTCTCCCCTCCCATATACTTACACTTACCTTTCATTCAGATGTAATACCATGTACTGAACTCAGAGGGATTTGAACTCAGCAGCTCTACCTTGACACACCCAGTTTTCCACTGACTTAACACACTGTACCACACAAGCACTTGTTGATTTGGAAGCAACATTTATTATATAAGTAACTTAAACCAGAACCCAGATCCTCTCGGGTCAACAAGTCAACACTTACATGAAGTAGTAACCCACATGGAATCGGTCATGAAACTCCAATTTTTTTTTGCTTTAGTTTGCTTCAAACAATAAATAATCATGTGAACTAATCCAAATCCTACCCCTACATTAAAAAAAACCTAACCATCAACAATGTGTGCATGCTCACTAATTTGTTTGAGTCAAATTAAACTAGTTTGTTTTGACCATAGTCAATTTGAACTAGTTTGTTTTGACCGGGTCAAATTTACCTAGTTTGAATTGACCGGGTCAAATTTAACTAGTTTGTTTTGACCCATGGTCAAATTGAACTGAATGGTCAATTTCAACTACAACAGCTATATCCAGCCTGATGACAATTTTACAGTATTGCTCAACTAAAAGTAGGCTGTACCTGCCAGACCTGATCAGCTGATTCTGAACATCTAGATTCATATTAATAGAATTATTAACATTCACTTCAATTATAAATTATGGAAATTAAAATAATTGTACAAAGTTTGAAAACCAAAGTTAGGTGATAAAAAAAAAGGTAGTCGTTGTTGCAATTTTTATTGCCAGTATTAGCACTGTCATCAACATCAATATTGTTTTGCATTAATATCATCACCAGTACCATTTCCATTGTCACTATCATAATTGTACATGGTCTAATGACCCATATCTCAGTTTCTCTACGGGTAATTTTGGTCAATTTCCGAGTAGCCATTTGTTGATAATGGCCCAACATTTCAAGTCAGTTACTGTCATTATCATCATTTTAATTACATACAAGCATACACTATACAAGTCATTATATATGTATTAGGAGTCCATTATGTATATGATAGTTACAGTATCAATGCATTGTTATCAGCCATCCATACAAATGAACCCTTTTGGTTAATTAATAATGCATTTTCTCAAACCTTCTAAAAACCTACCCCAAAATTTGCCAAAAACCCTAACCATTTCTAACCCAAATAATTCTTAGAATGAGTACACGTACACCTGAGCTATAAATTATGAAGGATTAATCAAGGGTATTCTGCAGTGAGGTTTCTCTCTTTTGATTTTACCTGTAGAAAATGGACTTCTGCTATCTGTGAGTCTGAGGGAACCTGTCACAGGTTATTAAAGCGAAGAAGTATTTATAATCACTAAATCAGCTGTTTGTTTAAACACTCTGGAGCGTGGGCCGACATCGCCATGTATTTTCAAATTCCATCTCTGTTCATTGGAAGCAAATATGTGAAAAGAATCCCTAGATCTTCTTTTCTGGCTATTATTTGTACAATTGGAATTACAGAAGTGGATATGAAGTAGCTTTTTCATCCAAACTCGCAACCAACAACAGAGCAAATAGTAAGCGCTACGTAACCAACAACCTGGTAGCCGAAGTGCGATAATAGCGAATTCAAATTGGCCGAGAGCCAAATATTTACAATGATGTACCAGACTGGCCTGACCTAATTTTTTTATCATATGACCTAGCCTGTATAGTGGCCCTCTTATTTTTTCCACCACTCTTACTAAGTTTTTCCTGGCTACATGATGAGCATGGGGAATTGGGACAAACATGGAAGCGAGGTTGATAACATAAAAGGAGGTCACCCTGACCCAGATTCTGGACGTAGAATTTTTTTATTTTTATGATTAGCTAAAATTGGTCTTGCTGTCATTCAAATTATCCTATTAATCTGGACATTGAGTATGATTAGCTAAAATCGGTCCAACCATGGTCAGCTCTTAATTCATGGTAACCTGTATCACATTTTCCTCTGATTCTTTGTAAAATTAGAGAAAATGGCATCCTTCACGAGTTTTGACTTTATTTGCATGGAAAATGTACTACTAGACTTTGATGACACATTTCAAAGAGTTTCAATTCAGTTCAAATTGGTACAGAAATGAGTTTTTCCAAGGCAAGTGCCTCCCGGTTAGCTCAGTGGTTAAGCTCTGGTCTGTCGAGCAGGAGGTCGTGGGTTCAAACCCCAGCTGGACCAACACTCCGGGTCTTGAAATAACTGAGTAGAAGGTGCTGCCTTTGTGAAACAACTGGAAATGTTTAGACCTTGGTCTCCCGTCAGCCTCAAGTTTATTAGTCTCGCCAGACTGTCACGAGTTACTGACATTAAACAAAGTTGCTTTACTTTATCTTACATTGTACTTATACTTTACTTTGGCAGTTCTTAAAGTATAAACCAGATTCAAGGGTGGCCCTTCTTGGTTGAGTTCAGTCAGCATTTGCCAACTATTACTGCCTCGAGTGAGTTCCTGAGACAGATATTTTACAAGTATCATGTCAAGCAATACACAATAAAATTTTATTATCCCAACCCCCCCCGTGACACAAGGTGGGTTGATGGCAATTAACACACCTGTGGTCCCATGAGGACAGCGATTTTACTTGATTTGTTTCACATGCCTCGAGAGGTCAGAGAGGAGGACTGGAGACCAGTCCCTATCTATTTTATTTCATGCAGCCATATATTGCGAGCATGCATAGCTGTATGATTGCAAGGTATTTGGTATGAGGTTGTCCTCATTATTATTTGGATTTTGTTGCTGATCCCTTATAATAGTTTTTTACGTATCCCATGGGAAATATAGAACTTATAGTTTATTTTTAATGCTATAAAAATATCTAAAGCTGGGAAGAAATTAATCCTGGAGGTGGGGATTTGGTCCCAATTGATGGCATAAAGTGCCCAAGGAGGGTTGGGTTTTTCTTACATTTGGAACTTTCAAATCAAATCCCCACCTTGTCCTGGGGGGGAGATTAAATTCATAATTGCATTACACAAAGCTTTGAAGCCTCGGAGACAGAAAAATGGCAGACTTAATTTTTTTTCTGTTTTTCATTTAAAAATTAAGCTGCTTAAAATTAAATGCAAAGACAATCTTATCATGACAGGTGAAGTACAATAAAGTCCCTCTGTTAAATCGTCATTTCAATATGCCTGTTCTGGAAACCAAAGGTCAATCAAGAGGAAAAGAACAGATTTATAAATCGCTGCAACAATCATGAATCCTTGGAGTTAATTTAACTAGTGCTTTGCAAAGGAACTGTATGACAACTTGATTTTCTTTCTCTTCACTGGAACCAAATCTTATCTCAGGGCTCGAAATTAAGAAAAATAAGGAGGCGTAATTTTACGCCCAGCTTAAAAAATTTAGGCGTAATTCTCCAAAATTTAGGCGTAAATAGTTGTGCATTAGTAGCTGAAATTTGTATGTCATAGGAAAAGGGTAAAATTCGTTGCTTTAATTTTTACTTTTGCAAATCATATGCTTTTTTTGTAATAAACATTCGACTTTAAACTCATTGAGTTCAATATCGCTTTTTTAAACAAGACAGAGAAAGACAAAGGCGTGGCAGCCTTTTTTCCATGCGGTTACGCAAAGTTTTGCAGGAAGCCATGCAAGTGTTTAAGTGTAACGTACATGTCTAGGCTGAGCTAGGCTGTTAAAACATCTATCGTGCCAGCTTTGAGACAAATAGAGTGGCAAGCAGAGCCGATTTCTCTCATCTTTTTACGATTTATTTTTTGCATTTTACTACCCTTTGCAAGTAAGCGTTTAGTGTAAACTTTTTTGTCTGTTGTTTCAAGTTTGAAATGCATAGTTTACTAATTACGCGGCGACGTTTGGCGTGTGAAGTCTGAACTTTTAACCGCAAAAAGTTTGACAGCTCCTGTAATGTAAACTATTTTCCCGTGCGAAACAAGTTGTTTTGCATGACAAAAGCTATGTTTTGCATGACAAAACCTATAGATAGGAGCTGTCAAACTTTGATATTTTGCGGTTAAAAGTTCAGACTTCACATGCCAAACGTCGCCACGTGATTAGTAAACTATGCATTTCAAACTTGAAACAACAGACAAAAGTTTACACTAAATGCTTGCTTGCAAATAATAGTATTTTTTTCAAAAAAATCAGATACTTTTAGAGATTTGGAAATAAGACTTGTCTTCCGATAATTTTAACCTTTGTAAGAGGATCTCGCCGTAATTTTATGCCTAAGTGGAAAACGTTAGGCATAAAACTAAAAAATCTAGGCATATTTACGCCTGTATCGGGCGCAATTTCGAGCCCCGTATCTGATTGCATATTTTATTTTTGTTAAACAAGAAAATCCCATTCCAGGTGCTGATTGCTGCTTCTTATTCATTTCAACTTTCAGTATGAAGTCAATTAAGTATGCAATATGTGATTGGTTGTTGAGTTTGTCTTAACCAATCAGAGTCCATGTCTTTGTACCATTTGACTCCAGGTTCCAGTGGCAAGATGCCAACCTCTTGTACTGTGAAATGAGTTCAACTTCTAGCTTCCAATATTGTCCAAATACTACAAAAAGAATTTGTTCAAGCAATTAATCTACCCTTTGGAAATATCGCAGGCAGTAAGGGGTATTGTGACTCCACTTGGGCAAGTGCAGTTTTCTCGTGCTTGCCTTATTTCCATTAAGCACTCATCCTGACAAGTGGTTTCTTGATACACTAGTTCTTTCAAATTCAATATGGCAGGTTCTTATCCTATGTTAGTTTATGTTAATTTGGGGGTGGAATTAAAATAATTATATATGGTTTGATTCAAATACCTATGGTTTGATTCAAATAATGGATTCCTTGCTGATCTTGCAAAAGAGGCAAGAAAAGAGGTTCTCATACACTAAAAAGGGGCCTGGGGTGAGGTTAGATGTGAGTCATTTGGCCATTTTCTGTTTTCTTGCCATTTAGAGTAGCAGCAAGCAAGCAAGCCCATCCACCCTCATTAGTTTTATTAAAGATAATGACAAAGACAAATGTACACAACTTTTGTATAACTCATTGTTATTGTCGGTTTATGGCATTTTATAACTTACAATAGATTATAGTTCTGTACAGTGTACTGCACAGACTGGTGTTGGCATTGATAATTAAAATGCTGTTGCTCTTGTGTGGCAGACAACATCACATTTAGCATATGAGAATCTATGGTTTGATTGCAGGTCCTACTGATCAAAATTTGCAACATATAAGCACTACCAAATAATAAGCAAAAAGCCAAGCAGGGCTGGATGGCTTCTTCCAGCCTGCCGACATCAAACATGTACAGCTCCTATCATGTGACTTTTGTAAATGGTTTTGAAAGGAAAGCACATTATGGGCCATATGAGTCATACAATAAAATCTTCACAAGCAATAAGTCCACGAATAAATTATGATGAGTAACTAGTTCCTGTAAAAACTAGTGTTGGTCTGTGTTGGCAGGGAAGATGATGCTAGATTAGGGCTTTTAGATTTAGAATTTGCGAAAAAACGTATTTTCGAAACTTTTCCATTTTGAACCTTTATCGAGACCTTAAGGTAACTGCCGTGGGAAGCTGCTTCCCATGGTGGTCAGCATACCTTAATTGACTTTAGTTGATTATACCACAAATAAATTATACAAAATGTATTTCTTAGCTCAGTTTTAAACAAGACTATTCCCCTCTATTAAAGTGCACCATTATTTTATACATATGAATCTTTGAAAGGTTTTGAGTACTTCTGCAAAGAAATTGTTGGCTTACAGAGAATATTCTATGTTCTATGCTTGTTTGAAATGGTGAAAATGTGACCTTTCCTGACCCATGACCATGTAAGAAAGCCTGGGTCAATTCCCTAGCTATCTTACGTCACCTCCTTAATGCACTATTCGGCATGGTGCCTTTCTATCACAACAACATAAATATATAGAGAATATACACAGTCTGTGAGTTGTTAGTAAAGAAAATAGTTATTTTAGACAAAATACTAAATATTTATTCAAATTATTGCAAAGTGGAATGAATTATATGACATAAGATCAAGAATCAACCCAGTCTTTTTCTTATGCGGTTATGGGTCAGGAAAGGTCAAATTTTCACCATTTCAAACAAGCATAGAACATAGAGTATTCTATGTAAGCAAAAAATTTCTTCACAGAAGTACTCATGTATAAAAATTGCAAAAGGGGTTAGGTGCACTTTAAAGGGCTAGATAAATCTGTTAGTTGTATTTAGTGATTGACAATATTGTTGTTGTGATTTGTCATTTTACAGATTCTCTGGCCATTTTACCAGATCCCAAATACATAGAAGTGCTGAAGCGTTACTTTGGTCACTCCAAGTTTAGGCCGTAAGTTAGACAGTTAGGTTTGTGCCATGCTGGTGTCCTTAACCATGCTGGTGACATGCTGGTGACCATGCTGGTGACATGCTGGTGACATGCTGGTGCCATGCTGGTGCCATGCTGGTGCCATGCTGGTGACATGCTGGTGACCATGCTGGTGACCATGCTGGTGACATGCTGGTGACCTGCTGGTGTCCTTAACCATGCTGGTGACATGCTGGTGACATGCTGGTGACATGCTGGTGCCATGCTGGTGTCCTTAACCATGCTGGTGACATGCTGGTGACATGCTGGTGACATGCTGGTGTCCTTAACCATGCTGGTGCCATGCTGGTGCCATGCTGGTGACATGCTGGTGACATGCTGGTGACATGCTGGTGACATGCTGGTGACCATGCTGGTGACATGCTGGTGCCATGCTGGTGCCATGCTGGTGCCATGCTGGTGCCATGCTGGTGCCATGCTGGTGACATGCTGGTGACATGCTGGTGACATGCTGGTGACCATGCTGGTGACCATGCTGGTGACATGCTGGTGACCTGCTGGTGTCCTTAACCATGCTGGTGACATGCTGGTGACATGCTGGTGACATGCTGGTGCCATGCTGGTGTCCTTAACCATGCTGGTGACATGCTGGTGACATGCTGGTGACATGCTGGTGTCCTTAACCATGCTGGTGACATGCTGGTGACATGCTGGTGACATGCTGGTGACATGCTGGTGCCATGCTGGTGTCCTTAACCATGCTGGTGCCATGCTGGTGCCATGCTGGTGCCATGCTGGTGCCATGCTGGTGCCATGCTGGTGCCATGCTGGTGCCATGCTGGTGCCATGCTGGTGCCATGCTGGTGTCCTGGTGCCATGCTGGTGACATGCTGGTGCCATGCTGGTGCCATGCTGGTGCCATGCTGGTGCCATGCTGGTGCCATGCTGGTGCCATGCTGGTGTCCTTAACCATGCTGGTGACATGCTGGTGACATGCTGGTGATATGCTGGTGGGATGATTAAAGTGCTGGGCAATTGTTTCACGACCGAGCAGTTTGCAGTCTTGGTTGAATGACGTAAGATCAAAAGCCATTGTCCACTAGCACTTGCTGTAGTTTCTATTCTTATGGATTCCGATCTTACGCCTTGCACAATGCACAATGTACTAGACCAATGCTTCTAATTAGTGTACTGCCAATCCGTTGTGAAAAGTGCTGGGTTGCTTTTTGCCTTTTTTAACCAATTCAACAGGTGACGTAATAAGCGAGTAATAAGCGAGTGACGGAATAAGCAAGTGACGGAATAACCGAGTGATGGAATAACCGAGTGATGGAATAAGCAAGCTAGTTATCCACTATTATCAATTATTGAAGGGCTGTGTACAAAAAGGGTGTAAGTGTTTCCTGATCAGATTCTAAATTCTCCTTTAATTTCTTTGTTTTCTAAGGAAGAATTTAGAATGTGATCAAGAGTCACTTACGCTCTTTTTGCACACAGCCCTTCAATTACTAATACTGTATTTTTTCAACCAGTGATTGTAATACAGACAAATTTGGATTGTTTCATATATCAGTACACTTTTCTTGTTTGTTTCTGTGTCTATAACACGCTATTTTTGTTGTTGACATGCATGGTACAGTTTGTTTAAAACTCAATGTTAAAATTATATTTGAGGTGGTGCAAGCATTTGAGTTGAGCTTGTTGGTATCTCTCCCTTGCTCTCAGGGTTTTTCTCCAGTTTCCTCCACAAAAACCAATGTGCTAAATTCCAATTTGATCTGTGGCTTAGCCAGGTCCTCACTTTGATGATCAGCCCCAATGGTTTTTCCAGTGCATTAACATTCAGTGTTCAGTGTGTGTTTAATTGTTTACAGAGGATGAATTATTACTCTTGTTATTACAGAATGCAATGGAAAATAATTGACCTTGTTCTTAACCTTAAAAGGGATGTCTGTGTTGTCATGGCAACAGGTACATGAATATTAAGCTTGTATTTATAATATATACATGTACACCCAAACCTTGCTTTACATGCATCAGCTTAATTTGGATACCTGGTTATTTGTGTTTTTTTTAGTTCCAACTGAAAAGCCACACCAGTTAATACAGACAATGACATAGGTATACCGACTGAAAACATCTCGTACAAAGTCACCCTTGTTATTGTGGACAGTTTTGGCAATTCACATGTCATTTGCATTGTGTCAACTTGTGTCATTGTTCTTTTAACAAAACTTGTAGCCATTCATGGATTGGATCATGTGTACTATACATTGTGTCAACTGATGGGTGGTCAAGTGTTGGTCGATGGTCGACAAAGTGCTGATCTCTACTCGGCCCACACTCGACTGTTCTGTATGTTGGTTGACATGGTTGATGGTTCATTGACAGTTGGCTGATTGATCACCAACGCTATTGATAGTTTACGGATAGCAGACTGAAGTATTGGTGACGATGACATTTTCAATTATTTGTTTTTATAACCTTGTCTTTCTGGATACAAACGTGGTCAGGGTTGTTTTATACAACTGGTCATTTTCCAGAGATTTATGGTTGTAATTGACTTAGAAATCAAACAGGATTTCAGGTCGCTCAGAGAGATTTAATCATATAAAGAGACAATTTATACCACAGCAGAAGAGTTTTCCTACTTGTTAATAAACCAAATTCTATTCAAAACTGTAAATGTTCCCAATTAACTATTTCCAAATGATTCAGTTTATTTGAGTGAAAATAGTATGTAGAATATCTCATCGACATACATGACATTGTACATTGTATCCCAACCATTGGCCGACAGAGAAAAAAGAGGTGGAAAATATTGACCAACTCTACAATGTATCCTGACCCTCAACAGACATATCAGTCAACCCTCGACTGGTACTCAGTCGCCTGTTGGTAGAGAGTCAGCCAAACCTTGACCAAGATGTTGGTTAAGGGTAGGTCATCATGGCAGTCGACAGTGTGTATAGTACACATGATCGCACAGATCTACAGTGAGCCATGCAATTTGTATAGGCATCTGTAAATTGAAATATAGCTGTCATTTATGTGTGGCATGACTGACATCATTCACACGAACCTACTTTATACAGATACCATTAATGCTGATGTAGCAGTGGCTAATTTCTGCCTGAGAATCTAGGATTAGCTCTGGACCACCTAATATGTGTTCATTTTGTTGTAAACCAATGGGAATGAAATTTGTTAACATTGTGTTACTACTGCTTTTGGCCAGCTCCCCAAGGTATGAGAGATACTTTGACCCTGAAGCTTTATGTACCCAGACAAGTTCCTGTCATGTGACTTTGCTAACCAATGCTACAGTCTGTATTATAAAATTATGGATAGTAGATTTCACAAGCCTGGAATGAAGACATGGGATGGAGGTTGGCACAGTGGTAAAACACTGGCCTCTCACTGCTGCAGTCCCGGGTTCGATTCCCGGCTCGGGCACCATATCTGAGTTAGATTTGTTGTTGATTCCTTATCTGCATTCAAGGGTTTTTCTTCGGGTTCTCCGGTTTTGCTCCCCCCATAAAAATCAACCGTGAGTCGAGTGTAGTGTGTCCAAAACAGTTAATGTAGTGGGGAGTGTGTGAGGAGTAAAAGCAGGCCCCCACCTGCTTTAATCTGTAATACTCAACCTGCTATAACAAATAAAATATTTTTTACTGAATACGAAAACACCCAATCACATGTACTCTTAGAAATTGCTAGCCAAGCAATAGGCAAATTGGACTTTGGAGCGGGTAAACATCTGACGCCAGACTAAAGGTACAAACGTGACCCGAGGGCTACAGCTCCATTAACTGAAATTAATGACCCAGATAGGGGCATTAATTTGATAGTAATTAATCCATCAAACCCATTAGATTTTGTTATCTCATATTTCAGGTTATGGAAAAAGCTTATGTTATCAATTTCCATCCCTATTCACTGGAGGGACCACTGTCGTTATCTCACCTCTCATTTCACTCATGGAAGACCAAGTCAGGAAGTTAGCGTGAGTGCTTGTTGTAAATACGTGAAACTTTGTCTACTGCTTCTTGAATAAAAGTACCTGTAGACTGTGTCAGATACTCTCTTTTATAGAGACAGGTGTTTTATATGGAATCCACCTCCTGTACTTGACAGAGCAAAGTAATTATAGAGCCAATTACAGGAGAACACAATGAGCAAATCGCAAACTGAAGTAATTTGTGATTTGTCGTACTTGAATCAATCACAATGAAAAGTAAATATTGGGTATCATTAACTCTCACTAAAATGAACATTTCATGTGTGATGGACCAAAATATTGTTTGGTTTTAGTGTAAAACTTGATTGGCTGATAATTAGAAACATTTTCCACAGCCAATAGAAAAGCTAAGCAAACACAAAACCAAAGCAATCACATATTACTTTTAACACTCAGTCAAACACTGCTCTAATGTGGCTGAAGCAATTTCTAATTCTAATAGTTTTATAATATTTTTCATCCACATGTTAAAGTGTCTATGAATTAAAAGAAATAATTATCCTCAATTAAAAATAAATGTTGAAGTCAGGCATAGTTGCCAAAATCATGCAATATTTTTCATGCTGTTAAGCATACTAATCACATGCGTGACGTCGGTTGATTTGCACATTTGTTTCACGAAAGTAAAAGTATGGCAGATGGCAAGGTTTCTTTGATAAATAATATGACAGGCTGCAAGGCCCCTCAAGTAAGACATTAAGATAGAATGAAAATTAGACCAAAAATGCACTGTATTTTGTTGTATTTATGGAGTCAAATAGAGTGTCGGAAGTGTTTTGGTTTTGCGTTTACTAAGCTCTCCTATTGGCTGAGAAAGTAAACCAACCAATCAGATTCCAAAGTAAAACCAAACACAAATTGGTTTTACCTTTGCTTTGGTTTGTCATTGGCTCACAGGGAAGCCATTTATGAGTTACTTGTGATTGCTCGCTCCTATGATTGGCTGGCTGTGGGTAATTTGCGTTTGGTTTTACTACACTCAACTGAAAACCGCTCTATAGATGTGCAAATCAACTGACATCATGCATGTAATTAGCATATATTTAATGGCATAAAAAATGTTGCATGAAAAGAAGAAAAAAAAGGTTTCCGCTCCAGATTTATTTTTAATTGCACAAAAATTACTTAAGGGAAGACTAAAATTTAACAAAATAAAAATGGGGTCTATTTTTTAATTCATAGGCACTTTAAATATTTCTTTTTTGTACTACACAGATTGTATAACATCCCTGCTTGTTACCTTGGAACAGCACAACCAAACTCTGCAGATGTTATTTCTGGAATCTTAAGGTATATTGTGTATAAATCATAATAGCTGCTGCGAAGGCGATAGCCGTAGCAGCATCCCTAATTTGGGCTCCCTGTGGTGGACTTGAATTAGGTGGATGCTTTCTAGGATTTTGCGATGTCCACAACATTTGCCTCGATCTGGTGCTTGACGTCATGCTCAGTGGTAATGTCACTCGTGGCGTTTCCTCGACGGGGTTGTTGAATTGCGTTAGTGAGCTTCGACGGCGAATTTGGTAAGTATTTTTCCTTCAAACATCATGATTCTAGTGGGAAAAGTTATTGAAACATTTTTCCAAAGCATCTGGAAACTTTGGAGTTTGTATAACAGGAAAATTTTGCTGATTTTCTTTGCTAAGCACAACTGACACACCGTGTGATCTACATGTATGTGATCAATGCGCGAATGGAATTTCCTGTGTTGTCGCTAGTGAAAGCAGGTAAATATGCTCAAAGACGAATGGACCAACATGACAAACAAGATCAGCTGACTTACTTTGTTCATACCGAGCAACAAAACAAAACGATCAAACATGACTGTTGTTTTACAACTGAGACAAATGCCGTTGTCGGCCAGCCAAATGATGGGAGGTCGTTGTGCCAACTGAATGAAAGGCTGTTGTGCCAACTGAATGACAGGCCATTGTGCCAACTGAATGACAGGCTATTGTGCCAACCAAATGGCAGGCTATTAACTGAGACAAATGACAGGCCGTTGTGCCAGCCAAATAATGGAGGCCATTGTGCCAACAAGGCCATTGCGCCAACCAATGACTGAATGTTGCTGCAAAACAAATGAGCCAACCAACTGTGGTTGCAATTTGCATAGGGAATCATTCAACCATCAATATGTACTGACATAGAAACTGATGAATCACAGAATTTTCCTGATGATTTGGAAAAAAGTTCAAAGGATTATTTATTTCCTGTGTCAAGGGGAAGGTCGGAATAGAAAGAAATGTGACACAATTTGAAAATTGGAATCAACTTTGTATAAACTATCGAAAATTGGAATAAACGTTGCGTACCATGCCACTTCCCTTGATGATTGCAGTCATGTGTCTTGCAAGATGGTGCCACAGAGTCATTGCACTGGAGTCACATGACCTGTGCAAAACCTGTATTTTATTGTATTCTTTATTTTAGTACTAAAGACTACATACCAATAACCTCTCTACTCTGCTCTGTCAGTCATTTTTCAGTCGTTCAAAGTGCCCAAAAAAATCAATAACTTCACTTCGCAGCACTTCTATTAGAAACTTCTAGTTTTAATTGTATAAGGCCAAATCAGAAAAACTGCTTCCTGCTGCACCTCAGCCCACCATGTAATGGACTTTAAGCTCCCTTTATACACAGATCACTCTAACTTGCTACTGTGTACACCATAGTGTTAGATAGATAGATAGATAGCCTTTATTTAAACACGATTACGATTAAAGCACAAGGCTTATGGGGTCGTGTGTCTACTACTAAGAATAATATAACTGTACATCTATTTACAATTATACTAAAAATTACTAAGAATACTTACAAATGTAATAACTGTAATAAGTAAATAAACTTCAAATTACTAAATTGAACTTACTAATAAATAATGATGCTAAGAGTACTACAGAGCTGCTAAAATGTTGTCCTTGTGTTCCACCTCAGCCCATCATGTAATGTACTTTACCTTTACACACACACTCTTGTTATTGTGTACACCATAGTGTTGTCCTAGTGTTCCACCTCAGCCCATCATGTAATGGACTTTACCTTTACACACACACTCTTGTTATTGTGTACACCATAGTGTTGTCCTAGTATTCCACCTCAGCCCATCATGTAATGGACTTTACCTTCACACACACACTCGTGTTATTGTGTACACCATAGTGTTGTCCTAGTGTTCCACCTCAGCCCATCATGTAATGTACTTTACCTTTACACACACACTCTTGTTATTGTGTACACGATAGTGTTGTCCTAGTGTTCCACCTCAGCCCATCATGTAATGGACTTTACCTTTACACACACACTCTTGTTATTGTGTACACCATAGTGTTGTCCTAGTATTCCACCTCAGCCCATCATGTAATGGACTTTACCTTTACACACACACTCTTGTTATTGTGTACACGATAGTGTTGTCCTAGTGTTCCACCTCAGCCCATCATGTAATGGACTTTACCTTTACACACAGACTCTTGTTATTGTGTACACCATAGTGTTGTCCTAGTGTTCCACCTCAGCCCATCATGTAATGTACTTTACCTTTACACACACACTCTTGTTATTGTGTACACCATAGTGTTGTCCTAGTATTCCACCTCAGCCCATCATGTAATGTACTTTACCTTTACACACACACTCTTGTTATTGTGTACACCATAGTGTTGTCCTAGTGTTCCACCTCAGCCCATCATGTAATGTACTTTACCTTTACACACACTCTCTTGTTATTGTGTACACCATAGTGTTGTCCTAGTGTTCCACCTCAGCCCATCATGTAATGGACTTTACCTTTACACACACACTCTTGTTATTGTGTACACCATAGTGTTGTCCTAGTGTTCCACGTCAGCCCATCATGTAATGGACTTTACCTTTACACACACACTCTTGTTATTGTGTACACCATAGTGTTGTCCTAGTGTTCCACCTCAGCCCATCATGTAATGGACTTTACCTTTACACACACACTCTTGTTATTGTGTACACCATAGTGTTGTCCTAGTATTCCACCTCAGCCCATCATGTAATGGACTTTACCGGGTTTCTGGAAAACCTGAATAGCGAATACCGAATAGTGCGAATAGTGGCGAATAGTAAATATAAGTTAAAGATTAATACTTGCAGAATGTAAGTCCTTCAACGAGTACGAACCTAGATGAACCTGACGAGAGAATCACACTGTCAACACTCGCCATTTTGTTTTCCTCATGTAACTCGGTTCCATGGATGGGTTACCTGTGGCACTCGAAAGCGAGGCCAATCGATATGCCAACTAGAACTGTGGAACAATACTCTAGGTGTGGTAGAATAAAAGCCTTATATATTCCTACCATAACTTCAGTTGGGATAAAGTTCCTAACCCTCCTCAACGTGGCTACTTTAGCATTAACCTTATTTGAAATCAACTTCACTTGCTGTTTAAAAGTAAGGTTACTGTCGATAGTTAGCCCGAGAAGTTTGATGTTATTAACAATGTGTGACCCAACACGCGAAAACGTACACTAACGCTTTTCCGTTATTAGTCTTAACCGTTTACCAGCCGTTAGCAAACCGTTAGCTACCCGTTTAAACGATTTAGAAAAACGTTAGCTTTTTCAGTCTACCCGTTTATACACTTTCAGAAACCGTTAGCATCAAGAGAGAAACCGTTTAAACAGTTTGACAGATCGTTAAGACGTTTAGTGGTTACCGTTTAATTGAACGGGTAACTTGAGAAAAAGCGTTTAATTGAACGGCCGTTACAGTATTGTGCAAAAGTAATGCAAACGTATTTCGACGAATTTCGCTCTTTGTTCCTACGAATGTCGCCAAAATTTTGTCGAAATTTCGGGCAACTTTTCGTTCGAAATTTCGACGAAGAATCGATCAGATACGCGAAAATTTTAATGCCAAGGCGAAATATCGCCAACATGCGAGCGACATTTCGACGATATTTCGTTTATTGTCAAACGAAAATTCGGACCAGGTTATCGAAATATCGTGATCCGAAATATCGTGATCCGACTGACTTGCACAGTTTTGTATTTTAACCTTTCTTTCACCAGGATTAACGCGTGACAAATTCGAATTCATGACAAACAGTTTTACAAACGTACAGTAAGATGGTTTTGGTAAATACCCTGCTTGCCAGAGGCGTCAAAAGTCAAGATTCTTATATAATAAAAGTCCCCGTCAATCGTGAACTCATGTCAGCCAGATGCGTGTCTCATTTCTGACACAAATACCGCGGGGGCGTAATTAATCTCCATTTACGTAGCCTGCTTGCAGGCGGTGGAGGGTGTTTTTTCGCGCAGCAAACGGGTGTTTTTTCGCGGCCGCCATATTGGCCGAGCGTGATTGAGACCTGGGATCGAATGACAAATGGAGGGGGGAGGGGGGTGGGGGAGAACAAGCAGATCTGAAAGACCGCCTGCACGAAAGCCTATGGTTTCTGAGTACACGCCCACCACGCACATGATTTCCGTTAACTTGTAACTCATTCTTAATTGACCAATAGGATTCGACGTGTGACAGCCTGCCAATTTTGATTTGGTTTGATTGAAATGCGTGCAATATTCAAAACAAACTTCGCTCGCTGTCAAATGCAATGCAAAATGTTGGTGAAATTGGTTCTCAGATACGGAAATTTCAATAAAACCAGCTATTTTTTGTTCAAAGTTCTCCATGGAAAGGACTGCGACAGTACCACTTTAGAAATATATGTAGACAGTTCGGTTTTAGCTTGTTGCGTTCGCCCCATCACTCCATCAGTCTCTCAAAGAGTTTCATGTTGCAAATCCTCCGAAATACAGACATTTAATACAAGCTGCTTCAAAAAGCCGTCCAGCACTGCAGTCTGGCGAACCAGAAGATACTCCCAGAAGAGGTGCCATACAAGCGGCTGCTTCCTTTCTTAAAAGAATTAAGCTCGCATAAAGATAAATACAGGATCGAAAAAATCTCTAAACTTCAAAGAAAACTCCGATGGAGACAGTTTTGTCTGGAACTCGATATTGAAGAACTCGTGGTAAATGTTGTGATCGTCTTTCTCTGACAACTCGAAGTCCATCTTAGTGAATGTTTGCCGAAAGAAATGGATGACCGTTGCATAAATGTTTGAGGTGGATTTCTGATTATTTCCTAGTTCAACGGCCGTGAAGTCAATAGCCGGATTGCATCTCTGCAATTTGGTCGACAACAATAGTTTTCAGTGGCGAATTAAATCACGGTTCGTTGTCGAGTTATCTCTAGTTTACCGTAAATATCATACTCTTTCCAAAGCCTGTCGAAAGCACAGCCAGAACGGCAAGTTTAAAGTACAGGTCACAATTCTCAGGTCAGGTTGTTAAATTCTAAGACAAAATAAAGGCTCTGTATAGCTTCCTCCTGCTCTGTTTTCAAAGTACCTTTACCCAGCCGCGGAGAAAGGAGCGAGCAGCTGTGTTCTCTCTAGAAAACCTCTGGAACTAGGGTTAAGGCGAAGGAGATAACTTTGTAAACGGAGCAGGAGGAAGCTATATACAGAGCCTGATATTTACGGTTTTACGAACTTGCGAAAAGAGAACTCGACAACAAACCTCTCGCAGTTCGCCGATCGCCGCCTTCGCGGCTCTTTCTCCGTGGCTGTTGTCTCAAGAAAACCTCTGTAACCAGGGTACTTAACCTTAGTCTTCAAAAAAGACAAAGCCTTTTGTATTACTCGCCATATTTTATCAACTGCAAGCTCAGTACACAACACTTATTTTAGTTACGCCGCTTCGCAAGGCTACACATTCCTTTCAGTTCTTGATTTCAACACTTGCCGCGATAAGCTTGATTGACACCGTTTCAGCCAATCATATACCCCGTCCGCTGGTGGACGGGATCTAACTTTTGTACTCAGAAACCATAGGCTTTCGTGCAGGCGGTCTTTCAGATCTGCTTCTCCCCCACCCCCCTCCCCCCTCCATTTGTCATTCAATCCCAGGTCTCAATCACGCTCGGCCAATATGGCGGCGATGATCCGTTTACTGCGCGAAAAACACCCTCCACCGCCTGCAAGCAGGCTACCATTTACGCGAACTGACTGATCTGATGCGATGCATTAAAGCTCTTTTAATTCAAAAGGAATTGCACTTTCCCAGTAGAAGTTTTCTGGTAAGAGTATAGAAGTTTTTGTACGTCTTTCAATATGACAAACGTTGCTTCAAAACTCTGTTGATGTTCAGTAAAATATCAGACTGACACGTTCACGCCTGACTGATTGCACGTGGAAATTCAGAAGAGTTGAGATTTGAGGTTTTAATACGCAAACATTTACAATGATTTCTGCCGAAACCTTTTAATACTAGTAACAAGACAAGGATCTACTGTAAATGTGAAACTACACTGAAGCAAAAGTTTATTTGGTGTTATGCTTTGCGCTCAGCGAGTGAGTCAAGCTTTAAAGCGGGCCACGCACCGCCGGTCTGGAAACTAAGCAAGCAGCCGTTGTTTTGTTTACGGCTCACGATATTTCGATAACTGCATGGTCCGAATTTACTTGAAAACTTTATGCAACGACTTTTACAAAGATCTGGAAGGCTGAAGGATCTGAATATTATTGTGGATATACGGATAACGTTTACAACATTGAACACTTCCGAAGTTGGGACGTGCGCGCGATTTATAGTAACGCATTCCTTTCGTTTATTATACCCTTCGGCCTTCGATTCAAACCGGGTTCAAAGCATCGGATTTCTATTCTTAGCGGAGCCATTCTTAGCCTGATTATACTGACTGAACTGAAGTAAACTCTACAGTTATCCTCCTGTACCATTCGAAAGTGAGCTGTAAAGTTCAGTTAGTCAAAGTCCGAATAAAGTTTACACTCAGGTTGGCCGAGTGAGCCGGAAAAGGTAACTTGATCTTTGACGGACAAGGATCGAAATTTCGTAGAGTGCAACGTGTGAGTCTGTGAGCGTGAATAAAATTCAAAGATCGAACTAAAAAGCCATCGATATACAGTTGGAATGAGTTATTTATTTCTGGACCGTCATCAGAAACGTTTCCTTGCTAGTTAAAACTTTTCCACAAAACGTTAGCTTTTCAAGCCAACACCCTAGCTGTTTAAAAGACTCGCAAAAGCGTCAACAAACGGAATAGCTACCCGTTAAACCGTTAGCTCTTCAAGCGAAATCGTTAAACGGTCTAAGAAAGCGTTAGCTTTTTAAGGCAGCCCGTTTAAAGGATTCGTAAAAGCGTCAATAAACCGTTAGCTATTTCTTGTTCCTCCATTGCGAGTTTGTGAAAATAATGTGTGATAATTATAAATATTTTGCTGTTGTTTAAGGCCGGACGCTTTGTTATGGAAACATGGAAACTTGGTGCGCGCGGATATTATAAATCACAAAGAATTGCCACAGGCCTGTA
Source organism: Actinernus sp. WN-2022 (assembly GCA_030867875.1). Taxonomy (NCBI): domain Eukaryota; kingdom Metazoa; phylum Cnidaria; class Anthozoa; order Actiniaria; family Actinernidae; genus Actinernus; species Actinernus sp. WN-2022. The sequence goes on along the minus strand of JAOWCC010000577.1, from coordinate 107,352,648 downwards.
TCCAAATAAACTCCACCTCCGGCAGTTTAGTAGTTTTGTTTTCACTGTATCGGGCGCGTGATGTATGTAGGCCGTGATCAACCAAGCCGTAGCCGTTTAATCGTTTGAGCAGAGCGTTAGCTTTTCAAGAGGAACCGTTTAATTGATCTGGTGGGTCATCAGAAACGTTTCCGTACTCGTTAAAACTTTCCACAAACCGTTAGCTCTTCAAGCCAAATCGTTAAGACGATCTCAGAAAGCGTTAGCTTTTTAGGGCACCCCGTTTAAAGGATTCGCAAAAGCGTCAACAAACCGTTAGCTTCCCGTTAGCTACTCGTTAGAATTTGCCCGTTCAACGGAAAAGCGTTAGTGTACGTTTTCGCGTGTTGGGTCACATGTTTAAAGGTGGACCATTTATTTCTGTGAACAACTGGTAAGGTATTTGCTCCCGTCCCAGAGGCAAGACTTTGGTTTTGGTGTTATTGACTCTGAGATAGTTGCTGTTAAACCATGAAATCAGTAAGTCTAGGTTATTTTGTACAATGACTTGTAACCTGACTGGGCATTGATGAGCACAATATTCTGTCGTGTCGTCAGCATATAGCCTCAGAGAGACGTCACTAATGGAAAAGTTTAGATCGTTAATAAAGAGGTTAAACAATAATGGGCCCAGGATAGAGCACTGAGGCACCTCAGCCCATCATGTAATGGACTTTACCTTAACACACACTTGTTATTGTGTACACGATAGTGTTGTCCTAGTGTTCCACCTCAGCCCATCATGTAATGGACTTTACCTTAACACACACACTCTTGTTATTGTGTACACCATAGTGCTGCCTCAGCCCATCATGTAATGGACTTTCCCTTTACACACAGACTCCTGTTATTGTGTACGCTATAGTGCTGTCTGAGTGGTGCCCATAATGAGAGTTGAATGTAATACTAATGGCTGGATGGTAATGGACTTTCCCTTTACACACAGACTCCTGTTATTATGTACGCTATAGTGCTGTCTGAGTGGTGCCCATAATGAGAGTTGAATGTAATACTAATGGATTATTTATTTTCATTCCAGAGGTGAATACAGAGTAGTCTACCTAACACCTGAATATGTGTCTGCTGGCACTAATTTCCTAGCAAATGTACAACGTAATGTAGGTCAGTCAATACAGTTGTATGATCATAATATTATTGTCCTAGTTTCCTATTTTCATGATGAGGGATCTATCTGAATTATAGATAATTAATGATTATGAATATGTGACCACACACGGGAAAACGTACACTAACGCTTTTCCGTTAAACGGGCAAATTTAAACGGTTAGTAAACGCTTTTTTGGGTCGTTTAAACGCTTTTTCAGATCGTTTAAACGCTTTTCCAGATCGTTTAAACGTTTTTTCAGATCGTTTAAACGCTTTTTCAGATCGTTTAAACGCTTTTTCAAAACGTTTAAACGATTTTTCAAAACGTTTAAACGATTTTTCAGATCGTTTAAACGGGCAGCTTTGGAAAGCAAACGGTTTACCAAAACGTTTAAATGGACTGGGTTGAAGAGCAAACGGTTTCTAAAAACGTTTAAACAATCTTGGAAAGTGATTAAACGGTTTTCAGTGATAGCCTAAACGATTAAACTGCTTGCGGAAAGCAACTCGCGAGTGTCCTGTTGGCCCCGTAAATGTTTGCGGATAAGAGCGCGTCACTGGATGGATTTCTATACAGGGGCAAGAAATTTCCATCAAAGGCGTGATCTTGGAGTTAAAACTGAAACGAAAAGCGCTAACTCCTTGCAGTTTGTCACTTTCAACTTTGCGAATAACTGCAAGGAAAACAATACTTCAAATGCCCTAACAGGTTTCAGACAACTTCAATAAAATCATTGTACACTTACATCCAATCAGAATATGAACTACTCTCACGGTCATGATTTAGGAACAAAGATTTTAGATTTAGATTTTATGAAAGTAAACTATACAAAGCGAATGCACTAACATAATAGTAGGTACTCTCTCTACCGCTGTCAGTTTCCCTGCTCTTCGACTGATGCAACGGGGAAAGTAGTAGCAAGCCGTTAAACTCACCTGAAAACTTGACTAAATTGCCATTTGCAGGCCTATAAACCTCTCCTTCTCACGATGTCTTCTTTGCAATCTTGCGGCACCGAATGATTTTGAATGCAAACTTTCCTGATCCAAGTGGTTTGTTTTGGAAGTGAGTTCCAGTGTTCCGACTTACTGGTAATAACATATTAATCAGAAATATTGTGCTACATAAATTATACTCGCGCAAATGATTCGGCGCGGCGGATCCCTTGTTTTTCTGCAAGAACACTGATTATTCTAATTCAGAGCGTTGTAATCCACGTGCAATCAGTCAGGCGTGAACGTGTCAGTGTGATTTTTTACAGAACATCAACAGAGTTTTGAAGCAACGTTGGGAAAGTGCAATTCCTTTTGAATTAAAAGACCTTTAATGCATACAGTATTGTGCAAAAGTCATGCAAACGTATTTCGACGAATTTCGCTCTTTGTTCCTACCATAGTTAATAGAGTGTTCCTACGAATGTCGCCGGGGCAACTTTTCGTTCGAAATTTCGACGAAGAATCGATCAGATACGCGAAAATTTTAATGCCAAGGCGAAATATCGCCAACATGCGAACGACATTTCGACGATATTTCGTTTATTGTCAAACGAAATTTCGGACCAGGTTATCGAAATATCGTGATCCGAAATAGCGTACGTGTCAATTGCACAGTTTTGTATTTTTCTTTCTTTCTTTCACCAGGATTAACGCGTGACAAATTCGAATTCATGACAAACAGTTTTACAAGCGTACAGTAAGATGGTTTTGGTAAATACCCTGCGTGCCAGAGGCGTCAAAAAGTCAAGATTCTTATATAATAAAAGTCTCCGTCAATCGTGAACTGTCAGCCAGACGCGTGTCTCATTTCTGACACAAATACCGCGGGGGCATAATTAATTTCCATTTACGCGAACTGACTGATGTGATCCGATGCATTAAAGCTCTTTTAATTCAAAAGGAATTGCACTTTCCCAGTAGAAGTTTTCTGGTAAGAGTATAGAAGTTTTTGCACGTCTTTCAATATGACAAACGTTGCTTCAAAACTCTGTTGATGTTCAGTAAAATATCAGACTGACACGTTCACGCCTGACTGATTGCACGTGGAAATTCAGAAGAGTTGAGATGAGATTTTAATACGCAAACATTTACAATGATTTCTGCCGAAACCTTTTAATACTAGTAAGAAGACAAGTATCTGCCTTAAATGTGAAACTATACTGAAGCAAAAGTTTATTTGGTGTTATGCTTTGCGCTCAGCGAGTGAGTCAAGCTTTAAAGCGGGCCACGCACCGCCGGTTTGGGAACTAATTATAAGCGAGCAGCCGTTTTGTTTATTTTACGGCTCACGATATTTCGATAACTGCATGGTCCGAATTTACTTGAAAACTTTATGCAACGACTTTTACGGGGCTTGACAATAAATGAAAATAATATTGTCGAAATGTCGCTCGCAGGTTGGCGATATTTCGCCTTGGCATTCGAATTTTCGCGTATCTGATCGATTTTTCGTGGAAATTTCGAACGAAAAGTTGCCTGAAATTTCGAGAAAATTTCGTCGCGACATTCGTAGGAACAAACAGCGAAATTCGTCGAAATACGTTTGCATGACTTTTGCACAATACTGTACAGTAACTCAATGTGAGGGCGAACATTTGTTTACTGGCTCGTGTGTGTCCATGGCAGAGAACTCGCCCGCGGTAAGAAATACGCAATATCGATCTGTCAAAACAAAAGGAACATAAGTTCTCATGGTGAATTACGAAGCGCGGCATGTAAGATAGTTTGGTTGTTCGATTAAACGGTTTGCCAAGGCAATTAAACGGCCAAACACGGACTATTGAACAATCTGACAAATCGTTTAAACGGTTTCTGTTTTGAAGCAAACGATTTGCGAAAACGTTTAAACGGGCAGGCTGAAAAAGCAAACGATTTTTCAAATCGTTTAAACGAAATTCTAAACCGTTTAAACGAATTTGGAAAACGTTTAAACGGTTTTCAAAACCATTTAAACGATTTTCGAAAACGTTTAAACGGTTTTTGAAAACGTTTAAACGATTTTCGAAAACGTTTAAACGACTTTTTTACCCGTTTAAACGGATAACAAACGGTTAAGAGCACTAAACGGATAACCGTTAGTGTACGTTTTCCCGTGTGTGGTCACATATATCAAACTCAAATGTCAAGTCCTTGCTCTGTTATTTCTCCCTCTGGAAATGAACTATAATCATTATAGATTCTATAACTGAGGAACTGCAGCTGTCACTATTAAATGCCAAATGTTTGGTGTAAAAATGCCAATCTTTTTTTTTGAACATGCTGAATAAAAAAAAAGTGAATAAATGGACAGAGATGATAATTATTTACAGGAGTTTTTGATGCTTTTAACATGGTTTTCATGCCAGTTTGGGCTTCCTGTGGTATCTTGCACAAGCGACGGGCCTGGGACCTGTGATGTCACAAACTCATCAGCAAAACCGAGTAAGAAAGTCATGATTTTTTCGAGTTGTAAGGTTTTTAGATGCAGTATACAGTCAAGACGCAAACTTTGTCACGCACGGAAAGGCATTGCTGAACCGGCTCAGCAATTGCTGTTAACGAACAGCAATTGCTGTTTTAGAAAACAGCAATCAGCAATATCATTTTGCCGGCAATCAGCAATATTGTTTTTTGAAAAACGAAATATTGTTTTTGTAAGTAAAACGGTAATTGCTGATTTACAGCAATATTTCCGATATTCTGACAAGTTTGTACAAAATCGATGTTTTCCGTAATCGTATGCCAAAAGGTTTGTTTTTGTTGACATAGAGTGAGCCGTAATGGAGCCTTCCCAAGACAGGGCCATTGAATAAACCAGGCCCGAATTGGAATTTAGGTTTGACCTTTGGCGAAACCCGAGCTCAATTTCAACTCACATATATGACGATCGATCCTGTATATGCATGCCTTTTCTAAGAAACTAAATAATTACGAATCAGGGTTTTGTACAATCAAATCAGCAATTGCTGTGCCAATATATCATTTCAAAAAAGGCAATATTGTTTTTTTTAGAAACAGCAATATCGTTTTTCAAAAACAGCAATAACGTTTTTGAAAACAGCAATATCGGAGCAATAGCATGAAGAAGTTTGCGTCTTGACATCTGTAGATATGTTGTTGCGGCCTGTTCAAATATACCAGATCCCAGTCGTGGGGTTATCGCTACACAAGATTTGACTGTCGTCACATCAAGGTCCCAAGCTGCCTAAGACCCTGTCGCTCTTGCAAGATACCACAGGAAGCCGAAACTAGCATGAAAACCATGTTCAAAGTGTCAAAAACTCTCGTAAATTATCATCTGTGTCCATTTCCCCCATATTTTAAAATATAAATCAAGTCAAAATAGATTGAATAGGCACTTCAAAGTATTTTAATCCCTGTAACAACTGTATCAAATGGATTTAATTCCTTTATATGTACTGTGTTGTTCTGTTAGGATTGACACTAGTAGCCATTGATGAGGCCCATTGTGTTTCCCAGTGGGGCCATGACTTCAGATCATCTTACAGGACTTTGGGCTGCATCAGGGAAAAACTGCCTCAGGTAAACTAGTTTGCAGGTACTACAATGAGTGTAAAAGTTCCTACCTAGCTGTAGGTGTGGTGCAATGGGTTAATGCATGGGATATTGAGCAAGCGTTGCCGAGTTCAATCCTGCTGTGGACTGGCACATGTGTACAGACTCTTCTTCGGTAATCTGAGTAGCTTGTATAGCTTTGAATTCCCTAAATTAGGAGTGTGATGTTGAAGGGGGTAAAGCTAGTGCACCATCTGCCTCCTGGGAGAATACTCTGATAGAGTGAACATGCAACAACAGCAACTTCTTTATTTGCACCCAAAATTAAAATTAACAAAAATACATTAAAAGATAAGTTAAAATATTTAGGGCACTAGCTCCCTAAAATAACCATAAGGCTAAAGAAAACAGGAAGCTAATTACATAAGATAAATTGAATTACATGGTTGAAGATGTAGGAAGCATGCACATAATTATTTACACAATGATACTCGCACACAGACACACACACAGACACACACACATACAAACAAAATAAAATATTTGCATGCAAATAGGATTTTTATGCTTTCTTTCTGATCCTTTATTTCTATGAAATGGTAATCATTATTAATATCAGTAATTAATGTACTGACAATTATCGTTGCATAGCCACAATAGCCGGCACGTGGCAAAACGGTATAGGTTTCAATTGGGGGATACCCCCTCTAAGGCTATTAAGATAACACGTAGTGCACGCTGACTGTGAGGTCGCTCGCTTCAACTCTTCGACCAGTGAAGACTTGTTCTTTTGCCCACCCGACCCTACCCAATTGGTGTTTTCGTTTTGTATTGTCCTCACCTTTACTGGGCTAAATATATGGATTTATTTAAGTATGTGATCATATCAAATAATATTTATTTGATAGAGAATTTAATAAAGTGGCTTTGGGTTTATGACCTGATAGCCATTTTAGCTCAAACTTTGGTTTGATGTAATTTATTCCTCCCAGTAAACATAGCTCAGGCAAAGGCAGCACTTGATGGATATTATAATAGAAGATTTGGGTATTTGTGAAGAAGGAAAGCATAAAACCTGTTTAGCATTCCATAGATATATTACAATGTACATCTGACAGCATATCTTTGGAGGAAATACAGAGTTACCGACATTAAATAAGGGGCTTTATTGTAATATTTATTTTATATACCACTGTGTTAGAGGGCTACAATTCATGCAGACACAGCATGGAAAAACTGCACTCTTTGCTGTTCAGTGTCTTGCTCTAATGGTGTTACATACATGTACATGTAGGTTCCCATTATTGCCGTGACAGCAACTGCCACACCTCCTGTTAGGAAAGATATCTGTAACTCATTGAAACTCAAGAGACCTGATATTGTCTGCACTGGGTTTGACAGGTAATGTAGAACTTCACAACTATTATGTCATGATTACTGCTTTCACAGACTGTCTTAGCTTGAGCTGAGCATTGTGTCTGGATCAAACTGTTAGATATACAGCCAGTACGTTTTCCCTATCAATTTCGCAAACAACAGTCTAGTTACTTATGAAGCCAATAGAAATTCCCTAATTTATCTTGTTCATTATTCTGACACCAGACCCAACTTGTACTTTGAAGTACAGAAAAAATCAGGTAGCATCATAGATGACCTTCAACCTTTCCTGACGAGGACATGCAAGAATGGGTAAGCTTTTTCTGGGCTTTAGATACACTTCAAGACATAGTCTCATTCAACACTCTAAATGTTTAAAAAAGTACACACTGTCAGGTGTAAAACATTGTAAAATGTTTACATATACAGTATTGTGCAAAAGTCATGTAAACACCTTTCAACAATTTTCGGGGCTTTACGCCGAAAATGAAAGAAAATTTTCAAGAACCGGAGTTTCGGCGTAATTTTGACGAAAATTTGTTAAGCTTTTTGTTTAATATGTGCGACATTTTGCAGTGCTCTGTGACAGGATAGCACAAAAATTCGCTCCACTCTACGAAATATCGTGCAAAATTTCGTTTGGTACTCTGCGAATATTCGCACGAAACTTCGCTTCTTCGAAATGTTGATCCTTCAAAATTTTGATCCTTGCCCATCCAAGATCAAGTTACTTTTTCCGGCTCACTTGGTCAATTCGACCAACCTGAGTTGTAAACTTTATTCAGACTTTGACTAACTGAACTTTACAGCTCACTTTCGAATGGTACAGGAGGACAACTGTAGAGTTTACTTCAGTTCAGTCAGTATAAAGAATAGAAATCTGATGCTTTGAACCCGGTTTGAATCGAAGGCCGGAAGGGTAATAAACGAAAGGAATGTGTTACTATAAATTGCATGTCCCAACTTCGGAAGTGTTCAATTTTGTAAACGTTATCCGTATATCCACAATAATATTCAGATCTGTCAGCCTTCCAGATCTTTGTAAAAGTCATTGCATAAAGTTTTCAAGTAAATTCGGACCATGCAGTTATCGAAATATCGTGAGCCGTAAAATAAACAAAACAATGGCTGCTCGCTTAGTTCCCAGACCGGCGGTGCATGGCCTGCTTTAAAGCTTGACTCACTCGCTGAGCGCAAAGCATAACACCAAATAAACTTTTGCTTCAGTGTAGTTTCACATTTACGGCAGATCCTTGTCTTGTTACTAGTATTAAAAGGTTTCGCAGAAATCATTGTAAATGTTTGCATATTAAAATCGAATGTGGGAAATATGCTAGTCATGAAGTTGCTAGTTGCGAATCCAAAATCCTAACCCTACATTAAAAAATACCCTAACCGTCAACAACGGGTGCTCACTCATTTAGCATACTGAATTTATGGTGTTTAGAGCTAGTCACTAATATGGGTTTTTAGGGCTAGATCACTAAACAACACATGCTTCTTTGTTCTCCCTTTATATGTGAACTAATGCAAATCCTATAACCCTACATTGAAAAATACCCTAACTGTCAACAACGGGTGCTCACTCATTTAGCTCACTGAATTTATGGTGTTTAGAGCTAGTCACTAATATGGGTTTTTAGGGCTAGATCACTAAACAACACATGCTTCTTTGTTCTCCCTTTATATGTGAACTAATGCAAATCCTATAACCCTACATTGAAAAATACCCTAACTGTCAACAACGGGTGCTCACTCATTTAGCTCACTGAATTTATGGTGTTTAGAGCTGTAAGTCACTAATATGAGGTTTTAGGGCTAGATCACTAAACAAGACATGCTTCTTCATTCTCCCTATATATATGAACTAATGCAAATCCTAACGCTACATTAAAAAATACCCTAACCGTCAACAACGGGTGCTCACTCGTTTAGGGTGTTTAGAGCTACATGTAGTCACTAATTTTGGGTTTTATAAATAACCGCTAATCCAAATCCTAACCCTACATTTAAAAATACAACTCGCAACTGGCAACTTCATGACTAGCAATATACCTGTACCCATTAAAATCTCAACTCTACTTGGAGTCTGAATTTCCACGTGCAATCAGTCAGGCATGAACATGTCAGTCTGATTTTTTACAGAACATCAACAGAGTTTTGAAGCAACGTTTGTCATATTGAAAGACGTGCAAAAACTTCTATACTCTTACCAGAAAACTTCTACTGGGAAAGTGCAATTCCTTTTGAATTAAAAGAGCTTTAATGCATCAGATCAGATCAGTCAGTTTGCGTAAATGGAAATTAATTGCGCCCCCACGGTATTTGTGTCAGAAATGAGACACGCGTCTGGCTGACAGTTCACCATTGACGGGGACTTTTATTATATAAGAATCTTGACTTTTTGACGCCTCTGGCATGCAGAGGTATTTACCAAAACCATCTTACTGTACGTTTGTAAAACTGTTTGTCATGAATTCGAATTTGTCACGCGTCAATCCTGGTGAAAGAAATTGTGCAATGAACTTGTACGATATTTTGATAACCTGGTCCGTTTGACAATAAACAAAATATTGTTGAAATGTTGCTCGCAGATTGGCGATATTTCACCTTGGCATTCAAATTTTTGCGTATCTGATTGATTTTTCGTCAAAATTTCGAACGAAAAGTTGCCCCAATGAAATTTTGGCAACATTCGTAGGAACAAAGAGCGAAATTCGTTGAAATGCATTTGCATGACTTTTGCACAATGCTGTAGTCAGGCTAATATTATTTTTATTGTACTGTACATGTTGTGGTAATGTTATGTGATAATGAATTGATGTTCCATTTTGTTTATTAATTTTTGTTACTGATCTATTTCTTATTTCACCTAGAAATTGTTCCTTTGACGGCTCAACAATCATCTACTGTCCAACAAAAAAGGGAACAGAAGAAATAGCAGGGGTTCTACAGGGTACATGTGATAACTATTGACCATAGCCAGTGTTGGCTCATTTGTAGACTATAATATTCATCTCTCAGGGTTAGCTTGACATACAGTGTATGTGACTGGAGTGAGCTTTTGATATAGAAAACCAATCTATGAGCATTTGTTTTCATGTAGCAGCCAACTTTACACAATTTTCATTGTTACAGGTAATGGTGTGTCTTGTAAAGTGTATCATGCTGGCCTTAGTATTACACGTAGAAAGGATGCCCATCACAAGTTTATAAGAGATGAGGTTCAGGTATGAAGAAAGGGGAACAGGAACACTTGTGAGTTTTGTGAGCTTATCTTGTCGAAGGTGTTGTTTATTATTTTTCTTAATTTGTAGTGTATTGTAGCAACAGTAGCTTTTGGTATGGGGATCGATAAGCCAGATGTCAGGAGGATTATTCATTATGGAGGTTAGTGTTATGTGCATATCCTCACAATTTTATGGCTGAAGTCGTATGAAACACAAAGTCAATATACCTTATGTATGATGATGTCATGCTTTTGGGTTCTCTCAACACACAAGTGAGGCTTGGTAATGATGACAAACACAAAGTCAATATACCTTATGTGTGATGATGTCATGCTTTTGGGCACAACATGTTCTCTCAACACACAAGTGAGGCTTGGTAATGATGACAAACACAAAGTCAATATACCTTATGTGTGATGATGTCATGCTTTTGGGTTCTCTCAACACACAAGTGAGGCTTGGTAATGATGACAAACACAAAGTCAATATACCTTATGTGTGATGATGTCATGCTTTTGGGCACAACATGCTCTCTCAACACACAAGTCAGGCTTGGTAGTGATGACAAACACAAAGTCAATATACCTTATGTGTGATGATGTCATGCTTTTGGGCACAACATGTTCTCTCAACACACAAGTGAGGCTTGGTAGTGATGACAAACACAAAGTCAATATACCTTGTGTGATGATGTCATGCTTTTGGGCACAACATGTTCTCTCAACACACAAGTCAGGCTTGGTAGTGATGACAAACACAAAGTCAATATACCTTATGTGTGATGATGTCATGCTTTTGGGTTCTCTCAACACACAAGTGAGGCTTGGTAATGATGACAAACACAAAGTCAATATACCTTATGTGTGATGATGTCATGCTTTTGGGCACAACATGCTCTCTCAACACACAAGTCAGGCTTGGTAGTGATGACAAACACAAAGTCAATATACCTTATGTGTGATGATGTCATGCTTTTGGGCACAACATGTTCTCTCAACACACAAGTCAGGCTTGGTAGTGATGACAAACACAAAGTCAATATACCTTGTGTGATGATGTCATGCTTTTGGGCACAACATGTTCTCTCAACACAAAAGTCAGGCTTGGTAGTGATGACAAACACAAAGTCAATATACCTTATGTGTGATGATGTCATGCTTTTGGGTTCTCTCAACACACAAGTGAGGCTTGGTAATGATGACAAACACAAAGTCAATATACCTTATGTGTGATGATGTCATGCTTTTGGGCACAACATGCTCTCTCAACACACAAGTCAGGCTTGGTAATGATGACAAACACAAAGTCAATATACCTTATGTGTGATGATGTCATGCTTTTGGGCACAACATGTTCTCTCAACACACAAGTGAGGCTTGGTAGTGATGACAAACACAAAGTCAATATACCTTATGTGTGATGATGTCATGCTTTTGGGCACAACATGTTCTCTCAACACACAAGTGAGGCTTGGTAGTGATGACAAACACAAAGTCAATATGCCTTATGTGTGATGATGTCATGCTTTTGGGCACAACATGTTCTCTCAACACAAAAGTCAGGCTTGGTAGTGATGACAAAAGCGTTACATCATCACACATGATGCCTAATATTAAGCTTTAATTAGTCTATTTTTTCATGTGATGTATAATTTATGCCATCTGATGCCTTGGTTTTATGAATATCAACCAACTGAATCAATTGCTACTGAATCAATTGTACTGGATGGAGTGGTTTTCGATTGAGTGTCGTAATACCACAGCCAGGTAGGTGGTGCTCGACAGACAGCTAGTGCTACCAAGTTTTTAATGAAACCCCTGGGTACAATGTTAATTCAGACACTACTTTTTTTTCAGCACCAAAAGACATAGAATCCTATTACCAAGAAATAGGTAGAGCTGGCAGGGATGGGTAAGTATTACATTTGGTGATATGAGAGCTCATTGCAGCGTTGTTAGTTTAGAAGGAAAACATTAAAATTATGTTACTGAAAATGTGATTCCAAAGTACATGTGCAAAAGTTCAAATGTTTCATTGTATTAAGCTCTAACAGTTACATGTATATTTTGCAGAAAAATATGATTTACTGTTTTTTGGTTTTGTAGGGAGGCTAGTACCTGTCATGTTTTCTACAAGACTGCAGACTTTAACATAAGCAGGTGCATTACAATAATAATAATAATAATATATTATTGATTAAAACAATTTAATGCATAATAGAATCCCATGTATAGTTCCTGGGGACTATCCATCATAAAATGACGTTTAAGAGGGAGTTATGCATGGAATGGGGGTGAGGTATTATGCTAGGTTAGTAGGTCATGAATCATGTTCCAAGACCTGCTAGGTTAGTAGGTCATGAATTGTGTTCCAAGACCTGCTTGGTTAGTAGGTCATGAATTGTGTTCCAAGACCTGCTAGGTTAGTAGGTCATGAATTGTGTTCCAAGACCTGCTAGGTTAGTACACATGTAGGTCATGCATTGAGTTCCAAGACCTGCTAGGTTAGTAGGTCATGAATTGTGTTCCAAGACCTGCTAGGTTAGTAAGTCATGAATTGTGTTCCAAGACCTGATAGGTTAGTAGGTTATGAATTGTGTTCCAAGACCTGCTAGGTTAGTAGGTTGTGAATTGTGTTCCAAGACCTGCTAGGTTAGTAGGTTATGAATTGTGTTCCAAGACCTGCTAGGGTAGTAGGTTGTGAATTGTGTTCCAAGACCTGATAGGTTAGTAGGTTATGAATTGTGTTCCAAGACCTGCTAGGGTAGTAGGTTGTGAATTGTGTTCCAAGACCCAGGGAACGAGCCAGGCTGCACCATTGTGCCATTCCCGCTTTAAAATAACATTTGTCCCTTAAATAATATGATAATAGTCAAATTGACTGGCTTTGTCCACTTACATGTACAAAGGAAATTAAATGCCAGATCACTTGCAAAAGGGCCAAATTGTCCCTTCTGGCTCAATCCCTGAAGACCTGCTAGGTTAGTATGTCTTGAATTTGTATCAAGACCTTGTTTGACTCCCTCTACCCTGTTGGAGGTCCACATGTTCAATACCTGTATATTACAATATAATTGGGGTGTGGTCAGTTTATAAATGGCTGTAATGGGCATGGAGTGGAAAGAGGGGGATTATAATTATACTGGGAGGAGACTATCTAATTACATTTTACTATAGACATTTTATTTTCCAGGTATTTTATTAATGACACTGCTTCTGAGGTGTTCAGGGAGCACAAGCTGAAGATGCTGAACAAACTTGAACAGTACCTGGCAACCACTGAATGTAGAAGAAGGTAAGGCTGATGTAGATAATCTGGTGCTAAGTTATGGAACTCACTTCCCGATTATATTCGTAATCTACCTTTAAACCAGTTTAAATCCACTATCAGGTCTCTTAAATTTTCTAATGAATGTTGCTCCTTTTGTAGCACTTCATACTGTATTTAATCTGTCCATTTCTCCCCTTCCCACCGACGTCACAACCACTATTATACTAGCAATTGTACATAATTTATTAATTAGCTTATATTTTAATATTAATTTAGTTGTCTTATTTAATTTGTCTTTACTTATAATTGTTATTCTGTTTTCGGAGATATTAGCATGTATTTGCTATCTTAAATTCGAAGCAAAATAAAGGTTATTGTATTGTATATTGTATTGTATTGTACCAGGGAGGGGAAGGGAGGGGAGAGGTTTTTCAGTTTATCAAGTATCAATATAGACAAGCCTACCAGTAATCCAGATACTGGCATATGGTACAGCAGTATGCTAAACAATGAAATAAACAATCAAACAAGCAACAAAACATTCAATTGACAAAAAAACTAATGTACAGTTTATCAAGTATCAATATAGACAAGCCTACCAGTAATCCAGATACTGGCATATGGTACAGCAGTATGCTAAACAATTAAATAAACAATCAAACAAACAACAAAACATTCAATTGACAAAAAAACTAATGTACAGTTTATCAAGTATCAATATAGACAAGCCTACCAGTAATCCAGATACTGGCATATGGTACAGCAGTATGCTAAACAATGAAATAAACAATCAAACAAACAACAAAACATTCAATTGACAAAAAAACTAATGTACAGTTTATCAAGTATCAATATAGACAAGCCTACCGGTAATCCAGATACTGGCATATGGTACAGCAGTATGCTAAACAATTAAATAAACAATCAAACAAACAACAAAACATTCAATTGACAAAAAAACTAATGTACATATTAAATGAGTTCCTTGAACTGGGTAGAGCATTCCAAACTGGTATTGTTCTAACATACATGTAGAAAGAGTATTTATAAGCATTGACAGAGGCAAAAATGTGTCTATAATTAAGACAGTGTTGGGGTGAACAGTACCTGGCAACCAACTGTAGGAGAAGTTAAGGCTGATGTACCGGGGAGGGGTGAACAGTACAAAGGCTGATGTACCGGGGAGGGGAGGGGCGAACAGTACGAAAGCTGATGTACCAGGGAGGGGAGGGGTGTTGGCTATGATAACAAGTTTGAGAATATCTTACATCTTGTAAGTGTTAGATAAAGAATGAGCGGCCGATCTTTATCCGATTTACAAACTCGAGCTGAAAGCGAGAGTTTGTAAATCGGATAAAGATCGGACGCAAATTCTTTATCTTACTTATCAAACGTCCAGATGTAGAGTCATGTTTTCAGTTATTTTGGCAATACGACTTATTTTGGCCGAGAAAATCTAAGCCAAAGTTTATGTAAATCAGGACGAAATCTGTATCAGATTTACAGATCCCTCCACGCTCATTGATTTCCTTTGTTTTTGCTTCATGAATTATTAACGAGTTTGATAATGGATATTATTATCCTACTAATGATAACAAGTTTGAGGAATGTCTTACATCTCGTAATGGATATTATTATCTCACTAATGATAACAAGTTTGAAAATGTCTTACATCTTGTAATGGATATCATTATCTCACTAATGATAACAAGTTTGAGGAATGTCTTACATCTCGTAATGGATTATTTTTGTTTCATTTAATTCATTAGAAAACTCCTGGCCTACTTTGAGGAAAATGTTGACAAAAATATTGGAGGTCAAGAAGACTGTTGTGATAACTGCAGAAACAGGTTTGTCACAAAAGCAGTTTAATATTGAAGTGATATGTTTGGATCTCAGTTATTGATGTGCTATCACTAATCTACTTTAGGCCAAACTAAAAAAAATTTTAACAACAGCAACACCCATTTATTTAATACCACACAAATTAAAGGAGTTTAATGATAAATGAACTTAATTAAAACAAGAGTTGGGTATAAGCTACCTAGAATAACCATGAAGCTAATCTAGCTAGGTACAAATGTACATGTAGCTACAAAACTTTAATATTAATTAGTGAATGGATAATAGGGTCACAACAGACGGAAAGACATAATTACTAAGACAAGACAAAAAATAATAGTGTAAGCAAAAAAGCTATGAGAGAAAAATATAACTACAGTTGTTAGTGGAAGTAACTAACAGTAACAAGAAAACAACAAGAACAGAGCCGAATTATGAAGTTCTTAAGAATGTGAAAAGACTAGAACGGTTTAAATTGGTATTATTATGGACACTAATTTAAATTGGAAGGAACATATTCGACAAATTAGCAAAAAGATATCGAGAGGTGTTGGTCTGTTATCCAAACTGCAGCACTTTGTCTAAAAAAAAAACACTAATTCAGTTGTGTTATTCTTTGGTTTATCCTTTTCTCACATATGGACTGATTGTATGAGGAAATACCTACCAAACATCTCTTAAACCTATCTTTTTGCTTCAGAAGAAAGCTGTAAGAATTGTAACATCTTGTAAATATGATCAACACACTTCCCCTATTTTTAAGGAACTGAAAATCTTAAAGTTTGCTGATGTTATTTATTACCAAAACTACATTTTCCTTTTTAAGTTTCATGCTAATAGGCTCCCATCTGCTTTTAACAATTTCTTTGAAGCTATATCCTCGAAACATCACTACGATACTGGCTAGCAGCCAAATCATCTTACTTCATACCTTCTGCTCGCACCAATTATGGTAAATTCAACATTCGTTTTACAGGCGCAGTGATTTGGAATGATATAAATGAAAATACCAAACAGCTTAATTTTAATGCATTTAAAAGAGAGATCAAAAGTAAAGCAAGGTATTTGATACAATCTTTCTGTTTAATTGCCTTCTTGTCTATTTTAAGGCTGATAGAATTAGGAATTTTCTTCTGAAATGGATGAAAAATGACAAAATTGGTTTTGTCGATATTTAGGGATAATTTATTCACACAGAGCCAAGTATGAAAGTTCTCTTTTCAATTCAATATTTATTGTACATTCTAGTGATTCGAGTAATTTATTTGCAAAAAATAGATTGGAATCATCAGCAAAGAGATGGAAATCGAATACTTGGAGCAACTACTAAAATCATTAATGTAAAGAAGGAATAGAAGAGGGCCAAGGACGGACCTGTGGAACACCACATGAAATTGAGGAGCAAGCAGATGTCGTGTTTTCAATAGATACAAATTGTTTTCTACTTGAGAGATAAGAGACGAACCAGTCATGAGCAATTCCACGAATACCACAGTAATGCAGTTTAGCAAGAAGAATATCATGATTAACAGTATCGAATGCATTACTTAGGTCAAGGAAAATGACACAGGAGTATTGGCCCTCTTCGATTGCATTTTGAATTTTATCGGTAATTAGAAGCAGTGCATGTATTGTTGAATGATTTGCACGAAACCCAAATTGTTTGGAATAAATAATAGAAAACTTAGTTATAAAGCTCATTAACCTATTATACATTAATTTTTCTAATAATTGATTGAAGATAGACAAAAGGGATATTGGTCTAAAATTTGATAAAGACATGATAAAGCCATGTAGTGTTTCCGGTAACGAGCTGAATAAAATCCAGGTAGGTAGGTCAAGAAGAAAATACAATTACACTGAAGACACACTGTAGCGAGAAGTCGTTGTTTACATACTTCTCATTGTTGTCATGTTCATACAATTACACTGAAGACACACTGTGGTGAGAAGTTTCGTTTACATACTTCTCATTGTTGTCATGTTCATACAATTACACTGAAGACACACTGTGGTGAGAAGTTTCGTTTACATACTTCTCATTGTTGTCATGTCCATACAATTACACTGAAGACACACTGTGGTGAGAAGTTTCGTTTACATACTTCTCATTGTTGTCATGTTCATACAATTACACTGAAGACACACTGGTGAGAAGTTTCGTTTACATACTTCTCATTGTTGTCATGTCCATACAATTACACTGAAGACACACTGTGGTGAGAAGTTTCGTTTACATACTTCTCATTGTTGTCATGTTCATACAATTACACTGAAGACACATTGTAGTGAGAAGTCGTTGTTTATGTACTTCTCATTGTTGTCATGTCCATACAATTACACTGAAGACACACTGTGGCGAGAAGTCGTTGTTTACATACTTCTTATTGTTTTCATGTCCATACAATTACACTGAAGACACACTGTGGTGAGAAGTTTCGTTTACATACTTCTCATTGTTGTCATGTTCATACAATTACACTGAAGACACACTGGTGAGAAGTTTCGTTTACATACTTCTCATTGTTGTCATGTTCATACAATTACACTGAAGACACACTGGTGAGAAGTTTCGTTTACATACTTCTCATTGTTGTCATGTTCATACAATTACACTGAAGACACATTGTAGTGAGAAGTCGTTGTTTATGTACTTCTCATTGTTGTCATGTCCATACAATTACACTGAAGACACACTGTGGTAAGAAGTCGTTGTTTATGTACTTCTCATTGTTGTCATGTTCATACATGACAACAAACTCTTAATATATATATTTAGGCAAGCCTAAAAGCGGAGCACTCAATTATCTGAACTGAGGTAATGAACTGAATAAAATCATAAATTAAGAAATCAAACAAAGAAAACAAAGATAAAAACACAAAAATAACTGGTAGGATCAGGGGAAATCAGTGCAAAAGGTTTAGAAAAAAAAAAGAAGGTAACGGAAAATGAAAAAAAAGCTACTGGCTGAGGTTTAGATGTGGGCCGCCTGGTTTAAACAGTGCGTGCGCAGGTGAAGCATTTTTTCAGGCAGATCGAGCATCGGTGTAAAGGTGCGAGGCAAACCGGAAGTCAGCCAATATTTGCTCTCATCCTATATCTATGGTGCTCCGCTCGCATCCGGCCTGCGTGGTAGCTCTGCTATAACGCTATCAAGCCGTCGCCAAACATGTTCCTGCGAAAAGACATGCTTCCCTTGAGAAAGCTAGACCATAAATATTTTTTTTATCAAAACAAAATCTAAGTAACCCTTACAATCATATTCTACATGTAGCTGTGAGGTTTGTTCAGTGTTCGATCTGTCAAACAATCCAACAACTCAAAAGATCTTATATCGAGTACTAAACGAAAATCGAGTGCTTAATTCCCAGTTATGCTGTGCATGACCCGCCAGTCAAAAATTGCAAATAAGGTATAAGTAGTACCACCATCTGCATATTTGAACTTTGTGTGTAAAATAATAATCAAAAACGCTAAACTCATCGGCATAAGATGAGCTTGGGATTAGGTGCCTAAAAGATAGTTATGCTGGATGCGCATGTCCACACACGACAAGGAGGTACCATGGCAACCCCTATTACAGTCCACGACCAAACCACCTTGGAAACCGGAGGGACAGTGGAAGGGGGCACCAATGAACCTCCGACTCCATACAATCCCAAGCACCGGCCCAAACACAACAGAAGTGCTCCACATGTAACTGTTTGATCCACGACGATCTGCTCCAGGAAATGCTAGTTGGTCCGCAACGATCAGCTCAACAAGTGCAAGCACCGGCCCAAACACAGCAGAAGTGCTCTTCATGTAACTGTTAGATCCGCAACAATCTGCTCCAGGAATGCTAGTTGATCCGCAACGATCAACTCAACAAGCGTGGGCTGCTGGTGTGTGAGCCACTGACAAGCATTGACGCAAGCCTACATGTAACTTCCATAATATAGCCAACATAAGAAGAAATTACACATACCTGATACAGTCAAACCAAGTGACGGGAAAGGTTAGCCAATACCTCAGACGGAGTTTGTATATAGAGCTGGAAAGCACTGCTAGCCCATTGTCCTAGTGTCTTAATCAGATGATCTGGAACACCGTTCCTTGCGGCTACTGTAGCAGCGCCTATGCGAAAGCTGTGACTCGAATAGTTACCAGGAACACCTGCTCCCTCCAAGATGCGTCTCAGCCAACTAGTTAGAAGGGAACGAGATAATGGCTGACCAGATTGCAGTAAGAATAAAGGACCTGGTGTATTGCCTCTCAAAGCCAAATAAGCTAGCACTGCCTCTACTGCACACAAAGGTGGACTAGCTCGACCAATATGGACAAAACAGCCTTTGCGAAATGGATCCGTCTTGGAGGCCTTGATCCGAACACGTAAACAAGAAGGATTCGACACTGAGGCCACTGCAATCTCATCCACCATCAAATGAAAGGCAGGAGAAAAACTCGCTAAATTAGGAACCGTGAATTCTGCCGCTCTCAAAACCCCAAAGTACCCACGTGTACATCCTGCCCAAAGCATGCAATGGTCATAACAGCTCAAGTACAATGACCTGATAATAATAGACATGATGTGATCAGTGACAGGAAGGCGTTGTGCTCTGGAGGAACCCTGAACACGCTTGATCCCCCTAACTACCTTTTGTAGCCTAGGACAATCTGCTAGCAGATCTGAAAAGCCTAGTTCGATGTGAAGAGCTGTGACCGCAGAAAGATAAACCTTGATTGAAGTATGTTGGATAGAGCCCGCTAAGAACGTTGCAAAAAGACACAGGGTCCATTCGTCTGCAGGGCAAGGCGAACCGGAGGCATGTAGCTTGCCAAGCTGTTGACAGAAGTTGATGAATTTGCGCTGACCAGATGCATATGATCGTCTCGTAGAAACAGCTAAACTATGAGTGAGAAAACTCCTACACCGGTGCTCTAGAGAGGAGAGGTCAAGTCGTTCAGGAGCCATTGAGGGATTGAGACAATTAGAGATGAGTGTGCCCTGGGGGCCAAGTGCCTGAATTCCTGCCAATTGAAGCGATAGAGAGCTTCAGCAACAGAATTATTAACACCTGGAATATGTTGGGCAGCAAAGGTGAAGTTGGATCGGGCTGCTGACATACAATGTAAGTAAATACCGTACGAGATGCATAATGCTCGGAATCATAGAAGTCCTGACGTTTAAAATGGCGACCACTGCCTCATTGTCCGACCGGAATAAGACATGCTTCTTAGACCAGCCTGCCCCCCAAACTCGTGCAGCAATAACCACAGGGAATAGCTCCTCGTAAGCGATTGACAAAGGTTCACCCCGTGCCACTCAGATAAAAACTGGCGCCACCACTGAAGATCTAATTGGAACTTCTTATTGAGGCGAATGGGGTGATCTCTCCTGCGGAAGCACTTAAGAAGATCAATCATTAATCTAATGAAGGTCCGACCAGGCCATACCACTTTTGCTGCATGATGAAGATGGCCAATCAAGGATTCCAACTGCTGCCTATTGCACCAGCCCTCACAACCCATGACTCAATTAGCGCCTGCAGGGCAATTAATTTGTCAGACGGGAGATGAGCTGTCTGATTAACAGAATCAAGTTGGATGCCAAGTACTGCCAGAGACGTAGAGGAACCTTCACACTTTCTGGGTGAATAGGTAGGCCCAGCTGTTTGCATACCTCTAAAGCAATGGAAAGATTCTGGGCACAGACTGCCATCAAGGTAATGAACTAAGTCCGATACCATGTAATTGTTGACAAGAATCCATTCAACCATAGTTGCCACTGAGGTCGAAAATAAATGGGGCCGAGTGCAACCCGAAGGGGAGAGTTAAGTCAACGAAAAATTGACCACGGCATTTTAGCCCTAGAAGAAAACGATCTTCTGGGTAGACTGGAATATTGCGATAGGCTGCCTCTACATCGAATTTAGCTATAAGAGCACCTTGCCCATGTTTGGCTACCATGCGAATAATTTCGTCTATCCTAATGTATTGCAGTGTATATTGATTAGGATCAATGCCATAATTGACGCTAAAGCCCCCTGGAGAAGACAAATCTACAATGAGCCTCCATTTTCCAGGCTGTGCCTTCTTGGGAATGACTCCAAAGCTGCTGATATGCAAGTTTGGTAAGGGCGGGGAAGAAAAGGGGTCTGCTACCATCCCCAAAGAGACTTCATTAGCCAGATAGTCGTCAATTACTCTAGCACATTGGTAGGCTGAGGGCTTGTTCCGCTTGGCCGGTTTAAGTTTTGAATGATGATAAAAACCTAGCCTGAAGCCATTACGCAGCCCCTCTAGCACATATGAAACACGGTCACGGTCTGGATGATTCCTAAGATCCATAGCGAACTGCTCCACTAACAGGGGCTGACCCTAGCTACTGGGGGAAGGCCGGCAGCTGCGGGAAAAGAGAAACCCCAACATGAATACTAAATAAACCAAAGATAGGCTTTAATACAGATAACCCTTAAGGTATACAAGTACTAAGGAAAATCATACCACTTGTCTGGGCATACATGTAGCCTAAAAAAATTAAGGAAATTAAACAGTATAGAAGACCTCTGTAGTACAGACTAACCAGGCTTACAGGACATGAAGACAGTCAAATAATCCTAGCCAGGCATGCAACTTGGACAGAATAATATAGGTTAAGCCTGCCACTATTGACTCTTAGTCTCGTATTTTCAGTCGATGACTGTCAAAGAATCCTAGCTGAGCATGCGACTAACGTCTTTTGGCCTTAGACCCATCCCGAGATGACACTGGAGAGCGAGATCTATGTCTGTGCTCAGACTTAGATGAGCCTGAGCAGACCTGTACCCTATGAGCGCCTGCACAGCCACTGCACTTATGCGCATACTTGCAATACGCGTAAGGGGCAGAGCACCTCCCACGATTCCACGACTTGCACACAATGTCGGAAGAAGTGGAACCAACGGCTTCAGAAGACTCGGGAAACACTTTCCCTGGGAGCGAACGAGCTGATGCCCCTGCTTCATGAAAGTTGTACAGCTGTACATTGATGGATGACCAGTCGGTAAGTTTGATCGCAGCCACATGTTCGCGGAGAGCTTGATCATAAGAGAGCCACACGCGCCCACCGAACTGGCGATAAGTGCGCAAGATAAGTATCTTGTAAGCTGTCAAATCACTCCAACGATGAGGAAAATAGGGTAAACAGAGTGAAAGCCTCCACCCAACTTCAGATGTCCTCGATCCGGCGGCGCTACTTTTTGGAGCCGGAGGTGAGCACTACGCGGCCATCGAACAACAATTGCGGTTCAGCTTCAATCAGGACAAGATTAGCAGCCATTAAATCGCTTAAATCAATGTACTTTCCGGCACTAATTTGGGCCACGAGCTCGGCCGGGATGGGGGAAACCCAGGGCCCATCACGAAAGGCTGATCAAGAATGGGGGGCAGGAAGCTCAGGAATGCTCGGAATGCTCGAACCAAATGCGAAGCTCGTTTGAGGCAAAAAACTACCCAACGACGGCACAGAGGAGGCTAGTGGCAATGAAAAAGTGTTCACAAAGGACGGCACAACACTCGAAGACCTACCTAGCACACCAGGGGGCGCTGTAGAAGATTGAGGTGTCACAAACCCAGTCCCCGACAACAACAGATCTGTGATTCTCGAGTTGAGGCCCACCCCTTGCAAGACACACGTCGATGGGAAAGAGCTTGAAGAAACGGACGAAATTGCCGTTAGAGCCGGATTTGAGGCTTGCACTGCCACCAAAGCCGCTTGTGTGGCTGCAGCTTGAATCGCCGCCAAAACCTCCGGTGACAACTGCACACTCGGCGATTAACACCTACCTAGCACACCAGGGGGCGCTGTAGAAGATTGAGGTGCCACAAACCCAGTCCCCGACAACAACAGATCTGTGGTTCTCGAGTTGAGGCCCACCCCTTGCGAGACACACGTGGAAGGGACGCTCGATGGGAAAGAGCTTGATGAAACCGACGAAATTGCCATTAGAGCCGGATTTGAGGCTTGCACTGCCGCCAACTCCGCTTGTGTGGCTGCAGCTTGAATCGGCGCCAAAACCTCCGGTGACTACTGCACACTCGGCGAAGAAGTTGAAGGGAATACCGAGCTGGATGTTGTGATCCCAGCACTGGGGGGGATGCAGACGCACTGGCCACATCCGAAGTTGTCACGGACGGCACAGGAAAGGGCGAAGCATTCAAACTATTTCGTGTCTGGCGAGCCATGATTTATCTACTATTTTAGGCAAGCAAATTTACGTAACGCAGATCCGCAACGATCTGCAACGTTGAGCACACCAAGCCCCTGTTAAAGTGCCTATCACCCTTTTGCAATTTTGATAGCTTATGAACCTCCGAAAAGTTTTGAGTACTTCTGTGAAAACATTTTTGGTTTAAAGTGAATACTTAATATTCTACGCTTGTTTGAAATCGTGTAAATGTGACCTTTCCTGACCGTGACCGCGTAAGTAAAAGCCTGGGTCGAAACCTGGGTAGACGTCATCTTGACGTCATATAATTAATTCGGCTTTGCAATTATTTGAAGAAATACTTAACATGTTGACTAAAATGACTTTTTCTTTACTAACAACTCAAAACTGTGTATATTTTCTATGCATCGATGTTGTTGTGATAAAAAGGCGCCATGGAGAATAATGTATTAATGAGATGACGTGTACCCAGGTTTCAACCCAGGCTTTTACTGACGCGATCATGGGTCATAAAAGGTCACATTTACACGATTTCAAACAAGCGTAGAACATAGGTATTCACTTTAAACCAAAACTTTCTTCACAGAAATACTCAACTTTTCGGAGTTTCATAAGCTATCAAAATTGCAAAAGGGTGATAGGCACTTTAAGCTTAGGGGGTGCCCTCACAGTTAAGGGTGAGACCGCTGACCAGCAATGCCTCAATTTTAACTTTGTCTAAATTGCATTTATC
This sequence comes from Actinernus sp. WN-2022, assembly GCA_030867875.1. Lineage (NCBI taxonomy): Eukaryota > Metazoa > Cnidaria > Anthozoa > Actiniaria > Actinernidae > Actinernus > Actinernus sp. WN-2022. Next base: position 107,328,390 of record JAOWCC010000577.1, on the reverse strand, counting down.
CACATTTAAACTGTCCATTAGGTCAAACAAATAGTTTCCAGTAACCCAACCGACCTGGATGTTTTCATGCTGACCTCAAACTTTTTATTGCTATTTTCGAAGGCTTGAAACATATAAAATTAACTCAAAATATAAAACATATTAAAACAATGAGAAGAACATAAACAATGACTTCTTGCTACAGTGTGTCTTCAGTGTGAACATATAAAACAAACATAAAACATATTAAAACAATGAGAAGAACATAAACAATGACTTCTTGCTACAGTGTGTCTTCAGTGTGAACATATAAAACAAACATAAAACATTAAAACAACGAGAAGAACATAAACAATGACTTCTTGCTACAGTGTGTCTTCAGTGTGAACATACATGTAGAAAATAAACAAAAATATAAAACATGAAAACAATGAGAAGTATGTAAACAACGACTTTTCACTACAGTGTGTCTTCAGTGTGAACATATAAAATAAACCTAAAAATATAAAACATTAAAACGATGAGAAATACGTAAACAACGACTTCTCAATACAGTGTGTCTTCAGTGTGAACATATAAAATAAACATAAAAATATAAAACATTAAAACGATGAGAAGTAATCATGCTGAAGACACACTGTATTGAGAAGTCGTTGTTTACGTATTTCTCATCGTTTTAATGTTTTATATTTTTATGTTTATTTTATATGTTCACACTGAAGACACTGTAGTGAGAAGTCGTCGTTTACATACTTCTGGGTTACTGGAAACACAACACTATTTGTTTGGCCTAATGCACAGTTTAACGTTTTTGAAAGTTTTATTATTTTACACACAAAGTTCAAATGTGCAGATGGTACTACTTATACCTTATTTGCATTTTTTGATTGGTGGGTCATGCACAGCATAGCTGGGAATTAAGCACTCAATTTTCGTTTAGTACTCGATGTAAGATCTTTCGAGTCGTTGGATTGTTTGACAGATCGAACATTGAACAAATCTCACAGCTACATGTAGAATATGATTGAAAGGGTTACTTAGATTTTTAGTTTTGATAAAAAAAAACAATTCCTGGTCTTTTCGCAGGAACGTTTGGTGATGGCTTGATCGCGTTATAGCAGAGCTACCACGCAGGCCGAATGCGAGCGGAGCACCATAGATATAGGATGAGAGCAAATATTGGCCGACTTCTGGTTTGCCTCGCACCTTTACACCGATGCTCGATGTGCCTGAAAAAGTATTGCACTGCACTGTTTAAACCAGGCGGCCCACATCGAAACCTTAGCCAGGAGCTAGTGATATATATATTTTTCATTTTTATCTTCTTTTTTCTCCTAAACCTTTTGCACTGATTTCCCTTGATCCTACCAGTTATTTTTGTGTTTTTATCTCTGTTTTCTTTATCTTTGATTTCTTAATTTATGAGTTTATTCGGTTCATTACCTCAGTTCAGATAATTGAGTGCTGCGCTTTTAGGCTTGCCTAAATATATATATTAAGAGTTCGTATGGGTTGCTTTTCAATTAAACGTTTTGAGTAATAAGAGGTTTGGCAATAAACTTGATTGACATGATTCAACAAAGTCACCCAAGGGGTATGTTTGATCCAACATTGTCACCTGATGGTTACGTTTTATTAAACATTTAACCCAATGGGTTTGTTTAATTAAACATCTTAAACTGATGGGCAAATTCGATTAATCACTCTAACCTGATGGGTACCTTTGATTAAAGGCTGTGACCCATTGGGTGCATTTGGCGGGTCATTGTAACCTGGTGGGTACCTTTTGGTTCGGCATTATGACCCAGTGGGTGCCTTGATTCAGCATTGTGACCCAATGAAGAAATTAACCTACATTATTCTGTACACTTAATAATCTGTGCCTCTGAAACTCCAATATGCAATTTAACTTAAACCGGCCCAATGTTGGATTGACCAGTAATTTTTTTTTTTTTGGGGGGCAAAGAGTACTTCACCCAGAGTGGAATACAGGGAAGAAAGACTTCACTGAGGAAGGAAAGTACATGCTGGCTGCCGTCAAGGTAATTGAGGCGTTGAGCTGTGTCTACCAATAGCTTTATATAAAAAAATTTGTGATAATGAATTATTATAACTACAGTGCATGGATGAATACTTCAAGCTCAACACTCTGTACGTATGCAATACAAAATTCCATTGGGGGGATGGGTTGGGTGATGAAATATCCTATTGGATTCCCCCCCTACCCCATTCCCCCAGTTTATTTGTGATATAACTATTTTTTTCTTGGCACTCAGTGATATTATAAGTTTAGGTACATGTGTATCATCCAAGTTAGTGAAACGCTTTTTGTTACTACATTCACTGAGGAAAAATAACAAACAATGAAAAATGTGAGCAAAATCCAGTGAAGGTTGTTTGTGAAGTACTCGCACATTGGAAATTACAGAGCAAAATGGGCTTGAAGTTTACAAGTGTTATTTATTTAGCTTTGCCACCTAAACCAACTAATAATACTAACAAACATTAATAGCAAGTCTTTAAGTACTGTTTAAAACACGAACAGCAGTGTTTGATCAAGTTTAGAAATTCGAGGGCGCAGCCCGTGCTGTGGGTGTTTTAAACGGCTTCAAAATCGCTTTATGAATGCAATGAAAGAAAAACGCACATCTCAACGGAATTATGACATAAAGAAAATAATTTTTAGTAAGATGAAGTTTTATAGGAAGTTTCATCCTAATTAGAAATTCTAATTTTCCTAATTAGAAAATCCAAGCTAAAAGTTTATGTAAATTAGGATGAAATTTTATCAGGTATAAAATGTCTTCACAGTCATTGATTTCCTTTGTTTTTACTTCATTAATTATTCATGAGTTTTTGAATGTTTTTTCACAGGCTACTGGGAATGGCAAATACGGCATTAACATGGTGGTGTTTGTACTGAAAGGCTCTGTAAGTTTACTTCGTAGTAACAGATAGTTTTTATGTGAATATATTACCGCCTCCTGGTTAGCTCAGTGGTTAAGCTCCTGTCTGTCGTGCGGGAGGTCACGCTTCAAACCCTGGCCGGACCAGCATTCAGGGTCTTAAAGTAGCTGAGTCGAATGTGCTGCCTTTGTGATCGTCTTCTCGGGTAGGTCCATTAATGGTTAGGAGACCTCCATAGAGGGGCTTTAAGCCTGTTGAGGATCTCCGTCCATCTTCGAATGGTAAATCAGAATAAATCTAAATTCTAAAATAATTCGAAGAGAACAGAAAAAAACAGAAGTACCACACCACTAAATGTGTTAGAACTAAAGCTAATTCTAACATCCCTTGTGATGGTAATATCTAATCACCTAAGAGAACTCGTCTTGTAAATTATTGTTTGTTTTATCTAAATGTGTTAGAACTAAAGCTAATTCTAACAGCCCCTTGTGATGGTAATATCTAATCACCTAAGAGAACTCGTCTTGTAAATTATTGTTTGTTTTATCTAAATGTGTTAGAACTAAAGCTAATTCTAACAGCCCCTTGTGATGGTAATATCTAATCACCTAAGAGAACTCGTCTTGCAAATTATTGATTGTTTTATCTAAATGTGTTAGAACTAAAGCTAATTCTAACAGCCCCTTGTGATGGTAATATCTAATCACCTAAGAGAACTCGTCTTGTAAATTATTGTTTGTTTTATCTAAATGTGTTAGAACTAAAGCTAATTCTAACAGCCCCTTGTGATGGTAATATCTAATCACCTAAGAGAACTCGTCTTGTAAATTATTGTTTGTTTTATCTAAATGTGTTAGAACTAAAGCTAATTCTAACAGCCCCTTGTGATGGTAATATCTACTCACCTAAGAGAACTCGTCTTGTAAATTATTGTTCGTTTTATCGTTTTGCAGACAAACCAAAAGGTGCCCAGTAGATTTTACAACTTGAAAGCATTTGGCAGTGGAAGGTAAGTTCAAAATGAAATTATTAACTAAAAAGCGTTTTTATCAGAGTTTAATATTCCAACTGAGCACACAGCGTGCTGTCGTCACCAATAAAGCGTTGTTATAGCCAATCACATGCTCGCATATTGTACTGCCTCATGCAATATTCATTATTTATCGTTCATCGTACAGTCAGCACCTGCCCGTCAATACAATACGCACGCTAGTCTCTAACCCTTAAATATAACATGTGCGAGCGTGTTTTATTGTTTGGGACTGCTTGATTGCTTTCATCGTGCACTAAATCTATTTCATAAAGCAAGTAAAGAAGACTAAGCTGTTTATTATACTGACGCAAAACACTCCAGTCATTTGAGAACATGAGAGAATGTCAAAAGCCTTCGGTTCGTGCTTTCGACATTTCTCTTATATTCTCAACTGTCCGTCTGTTTACAACGATTTATTTCACTCAGATGGTAATTCAAATTAATTACAGTAATGAATGAAAATGAATAATTAAGGAAAGGAGTGACATGGTCCTGAAAAAACCTGGAGGCTATCTTATCTATGGTCAGGACCACTGCTGTGGTCATGACCACTGCTATCTATGGTCAGGACCACTGCTATCTAGAATTTGCATCTCAAGAGTTTTCCTCAAAACAATAGGACTATTGTTTCTATCAAACTGTACTGATTGCCCTTCAGTTATCGCTAATCCCTAAGGACAATAGCAAAGTTGCTCTTATGAGTCACAGTGGATTTACTGTAAAGGTTTATAAATATACTGCGCTGTATTCCTCCTCAATTCCCTCCTCACTAATGATCTATTCCTCCTCAAATTCAATGGATAATAGGATTGTGACGTCTGTATTCCTATATAATGACAAAGCACTTCATTTAATGAGATTCCACTTCAATTTCCAGACAATAGATAATTTATTCACCCCTTTTTATTCATGAGCCCACCACTTTATTCATGAGCTCACCACTTTATTCATGAGCCCCAGACAAAAGATAATTTATTCACCCCCATTTGATTCATGAGCGCATCACTTTATTCATGAGCGCGCCGCACTTTATTCATGCGGAAAGACAATAGATAATGAGAAACCACCGCACTTTATTCATGAGTCTTAAGACAATAGAACCGTGACGTCATTGAATTAATGAGAGCTCACCAAAAATTAACATAACGCCGCAAAAATTAACATAACGCCGCAAAAATTAACATAACGCCGCAAAACAACTGCTAATTCCATGCGCCCTATACTACTACTATGGTCAGGACCATAGGACCACTGCTATCCATGGTCAGGACCACTGCTATCTATGGTCAGGGTCATTGCTATCTATGGTCAGGACAGTGTAGATAATACATAGCTAAGACTAATTTATTATAACTGACTTTTAATAAGATGTACTAAGCCCTACTATCTACCGTCGGAGCGAATTTCGTATAAGAAAGGCTCCACAGTTTTCTTGTACTGTATTTTGATTGGCTGACATTGATAAAATTGCAAAGAAGCCATTTCACGTCACGTTGATGCCAATACGCTCGTGCGCAAGTGCTTCACCTCTCACTTCTGTGACCCGGGTTAGATTCCCTATCGTGGCGCCATATGCGAGTACCGTTTGTTGGTATCTCGCCCCATTTCGATCTGTGGTTTAGTCGAGTCCTGACTTTGATCAGCCCTTATGGTTGTTTCAGGTCTCGTTAAAATACAGTTTTTAAGAAACGTTTAGGTTTGGATACTGGCTTAGTTATAATACACTGTAATATCAGCGGCAATCTGTTCATCGTAACCCAGCACTTGTAATAATGATCTCGTGTTGTGTTATGTTATTTCCACAATCACGAGTGCTTTCCTTTTTCCCCAGCTCACATAACGAGAAATGGTGGAAGAGCTTTGGTGAGAATCAGTATTTAGAATTCTGATATTCATTGATGTACACCTCCACGCCTTATTCGCTAGACGATGATTAGCTGACCAGTCATAACTGTTAGGTTGGAATAACAAACGTGACTCGTATGTTCGCTAATGTAGACCGTAGTAAGTTATCTATACCAGAAGCTCTGAGTGCAAAGGTGGCGCCGGGTCTTTAGGTTACGATTACAGATACGGTACGCACTACGGTACGATTACGGTACGCACTACGGTATTGCCGTACTCCATTCATTGCACTTGCACTGCGAAGCAGTGATTCACTGTTGTACTCTTTTTGTTCGCAGCTCGGCAGCTTTTGACTGAAGACTATCTTAAGGAGAAGACTAACCCTGGTGGTTACGGTTCATTTATCGCTGTATCAGGTGTGTCTGTCTGTCGCTGTATCAGGTGTGTCTGTCTGTCGCTGTATCAGGTGTGTCTGTCTGTCGCTGTATCAGGGGTGTCTGTCTGTCGCTGTATCATGCAGGTGTGTCTGTCTGCTCTTCTGTTTGCTTTGTAAACTTACTACTTTAGTACTGAAATAAGTAGCAATGCACAGCCAGATCTCAAAATTATTTGTTCAAGACGCGCACGACTGAAGGAGTTGACTCGAATTTCCTGACGACATTGTGAAAACACGGCTAACGTCTTGTTGAAAGCTGTTTGTTCTTTCTAGCAAAAGGTGACTGCTGGTTAACGAACGTGAAGCGAAACAATTCCCCTAAATTGGAGCTGATTCCCAGCCAGGTACTAATCATCCTTTTATTGTTAAGTTCCAATCACAGATTTGATGCACTGCTAAGGATACTACACAATATAGTACAATAAACTTTATTTAACGAGCGAAAAGGTATTAATCATACAAGTTATCTCTCACACGATTGCTCGGTACACAACTGCTGCTCGGTACACAACAGTTACACGAGTTAACGAGCACCGTGTGTACAACAGTTACACGAGTTAACGAGCACCGTGTGTACAACAGTTACACGAGTTAACGAGCACCGTGTGTACAACAGTTACACGAGTTAACGAGCACCGTGTGTACAACAGTTACACGAGTTAACGAGCACCGTGCGTACAACGGTCACAATTTAATGAGCACCGTGCGTACAACAGTTACAGTAGTTAACGAGCACCGTGTGTACAACAGTTACACGAGTTAACGAGCACCGTGCGTACAACGGTTACGATTTAATGAGCACCGTGCGTACAACAGTTACAGTAGTTAACGAGCACCGTGGTACAACGGTTACACGAGTTAACGAGCACAGGATCAACAGCAGGTGCAGTTTATAGCTCAGTGTTGTACACCGAAGTAGAACGTGACTAAAGGGAATCACTGGCAACATGAATAATGCCTGGAACACTTTGTGGCCTCCCGGTTAGCTCAGTTGTTAAGCGTCCGGTCTGTTGAGCAGGAGGTCGCGAGTTCAAACCCCGGCCGGACCAACACTCAGAGTCTTAAAATAACTGAGTAGAAGGTGCTGCCTTTGTGAAACAACTGCAAATGGTTAGACCTTCACGTCTTCTCGGATAAGGACGTAAAATCGTAGGACTCCCGTCGGCCTCAAGTTTATCAGTCTCATCAGACTGTCACGAGTTACCGACGTTAAATAAAGTTGCTTTACTTTATTTTAATGCTCCAGGCTATATTTCTGAATCTTTGTCAGTGATAAGATAGAATATCAAAGACTCGTAGATCACACAGTAAACGTAAGGTACAGTACGCAATATTGAGCTCAATGCAGTGTTCCTATTTCAGGATCTTGCAAGCAACGAGGTTAAGCTGACTCCAACAACAAGGTAACCACATTTATTATACTCCAGGTGTCTGCTCGTCTAAATTGGCGCTTTGTGAAGCATTTAGCAAAAATAGCTGGAATACGTTGTTCCTACACCTGTTTGCTTTATACCTTTTCACCTGTTTGGGTTTGTTTTATACCCGTTTTATCTGTTTGCTGTGCTCAGAATTTTACCTCCAGCCCCTACTAACGTATCACCCAGTCAGTACGAATGGGGGCAGCCCCTCCCGGCCACGAAGGCTCTGCACACGATGCCCTTACCACAGTCTGTACCGTCACCAGTTGTTCGCGTGGTGGATCACAGAGAGCTTCAGTTACAGGTACCCACACGTTATAGGCCGTGTAGCCTACGTTAGTTAACCCATACGTTATAGGCCGTGTAGCCTACGTTAGTTAACCCACACGTTATAGGCCGTGTAGCCTACGTTAGTTAACCCACACGTTATAGGCCGTGTAGCCTACGTTAGTTAACCCACACGTTATAGGCCGTGTAGCCTACGTTAGTTAACCCACACGTTATAGGCCGTGTAGCCTACGTTAGTTAACCCACACGTTATAGGCCGTGTAGCCGATGTTATATAGTTAACCCACACGTTATAGCCCGTGTAGCCTACGTTAGTTAACCCACACGTTATAGGCCGTGTAGCCGACGTTAGTTAACCCACACGTTATAGCCCGTGTAGCCGACGTTAGTTACACCAAATTTTATCCTATTTACACGCTGATTTTTCTCAAATATTTCATGTTGTGACTTATAATTTGCTATTCCTATGTTACATGACTATATTAAACAATCCCACGTTGCGTGAGCATATATATATATATTTTTAATAATTGGCAGGGTACGCTGTATACGTCCCTTCTCAAGATGCGAGCCGACTTGTCACACCAACTGGACTGTGCACCGTACATGCTTGCTACTAACAAACACCTCCACGACATCGCCAAATACAGGTACGGTAATGACACGACATGGCCAAATACAGGTACGGTAATGACACGACATGGCCAAATACAGGTACGGTAATGACACCACATTGCCAAACACAGGTATGATAATGACACGACATGGCCAAATACATGTACGGTAATGACACGACATGGCCAAATACCGGTACGATAATGACACGACATGGCCAAATACCGGTACGATAATGACACGACATTGCCAAACACAGGTATGGTAATGACATGACATGGCCACATTGTATATGTACGATAACGACACGACATTGCCAATACAGGTACGGTAATGTCACGAGACATGGTAATATTAACGTGTAATGTATCAATACTTGTTGTCCAGGCCGGATAGTACAGCAAATCTCCTTCGTATCGATGGCATCTCTGAACGACAGTGCGAGAGAATAGGAGAACAGTTGATACGAGAAGTGACCGAGTTCTGCCAGACTCATGATCTGAAAATGAACATGTTCCCTGACGTCACGGATGCTGTCCGACCCGCCAGCCGAGGAGTAAGTAGCGGTTTAGTTAGTGTGTAGTGAGAGACTGGGAACCAGGATGCGTTCTTCTCCCTAAGTTGACACGATGGTTTGATTTATAGGTCGGCTTGGTGGAACCCGTGGGGACCCTCCGTCAGTACTTAAGTGACACTGTACATACGTCGTTCAGCTGGTTTCACGAGAAGAACATGTCCATTGTGAGTAGTATTATAGCTGTCAATCACACGTTGAAGGTATCCTAGTGGTCGTTTACACGTGCTAGTACCCAGTCCCTTTGGCATCGTCATTGCTGTTATCTTCTCTTTTCTTTACTCTATCTGTAAATCGCATTTTAGAAAGAAATAGCAAAGGCGAGGAACTTGGTGGAGGGCACAATATACGGTCACTTGGCCGAGGCACTGAAGGCAGGTTACCCTGTAGACTTCACAAAAGGTAAGAGATGATAGAACAGTATACCTGTAGTCATGGTGACATGCATGGGTTAGTGTTCGTAGACAACAATTTACTAAACTAGTTACTATAACTAAGTTTAATCAAAGGTTATGTGAATGCTGCCAAAGGGAATATAGCCTGCAAAGCAGGCGCTTCGAAGGGAGACTTAAGAAAGCATTGCGAGCAGAGCGAGCGATCGGCGAGCGTCTCTCGTACTAGTCCTTTTTTTAATTCCGCGAGGCCAGAGTTATTTACGGCTTTCTTTGCGTTGAAATAAACCGAAGGGCCTGTTGAAGCCGCCATTTTGACGCGAGGAGATTGCTCAATTCATCAACCTGATGAATTGTTGCAAATGGCTTATTGCCGTATTTCATATGACAGCAAGGTTATCATTTTAGGGTGTGAAAGAATAATACGTCAATCGAGAGCGGAAATAAATCTGATGTACCAATGCTTTCCATGAAATTTTTTTTTTTGAAATATTATAAGAAGTTATGTTTATCTTATGCATGTATCAATGTCAAGCCCGAGAAGGGGGGGGGGGGGGGGGGGGTCGGGTATATGTGGGGCATTTGACTTTTTTGTGTGAATTTTTGTTCAAATACCCCACCCGGGGCAACTACTGTATATATGAATTCTCTGTACTCAATCAAAAAATAGACAATAAATAAAATAGTGTGGCTGTTATAAATACATGATTAACTGAGTCACAAGACTGAACAAATATTAACAGGAATGGGTTTAATGTATGTCTTCAGGAATAATACTGTTAAACGAATTATATGTTTAGACTTCAAGAGGAAAGAGAGTATTATATTATTCTCTACTAATTATAAGGCTGCATTTTGTTTTGTACAACAAGTTTTCAACGATAACACTTCAAGAGGAAAGAGATTTACGTACAATATTATTATACGATTTCATCGTACGAGTGTTTATGAACCATGAGAGCTTCGTTGAATTGTGTTGTGCATGGTAATCATGGCTTTACGCATTCAGTTACTACCTGTGGCTGTGTAGCCGTTATAGACTTTGTCGAGCCAAATCTGGCATGTCCCGTTCTGGATGTATTTACATGCTTTGCAAACTGAACAAGTGCTTAAAGCACTTTAAATAACATACGATTCGCCGAGAGTAGCGACGTTTTTTGCAAAATCCTCGGGAATGTTTCTAACTGGAAACGTAGCGCCATGTTTCACGTGTTTCAACGAAGTACCATGTGCCACTATTGTTATCATTCATACTGTTGTTTCTATCTAATCCTCCTCAGTGTTTAACACTGAGGAGGATAGCAACAACAGTATGAATGATAACAATAGACCTCATAAAACACAAAATCGATATTCAAAAGTTGAGAATTTATTGTTTACGAGAAGAAATTGCGCTCATGTCAAGCACGGTTGTTTTGCAGGCTATATTCCCTTTGGCAGCATTCCCATAACCTTTGGTTAAACCTAGTTAAAGTGTTCGTTGATTGTGAACATTTGTACTCGTTGTCGTACTCGAATCTAAAGCTCACTAATCACTGCGTCATTACCTCGGTTAAGCCAGTTTAAACCAGTTTTCCGGAAACACTGCGACGTTGCTTATTGGCTCATATGCAAAACTGGTTTGTACGAATTACATCCATGATTGGATGAATTACAAAAACGAGTCATACCGGTAGGATAATCCGCGATTCTCAAAGCAAATAATAAGCTGTCTAATGCTCACTTGCTTGGCAGCAATGATGAATAAGAAAAGTGAATTGGTCCTGGAAAAAAACCTACAGGTTATGTAGTGAGGACCACGTGTTTGTAGATCGTGACGGTGTGTTTGCTTATCACAGCTGGTGTGACAGACGAGGTGCAGCAACAGGTTACGAAGGTCATCAGATCACCTCCTGTTAATTCTGGTGAGTTGGGACTTGATTCTAATGATTTCAAATAATTTCAAATAACGAAAGTATGTTTTATGTGCAATATATTTTCAATCCTTCCAGTGAGTTGACAAGCATTTTGATTCACTCGCACTTAACTAATGTATGAACTGTGATTTATGTAAATTAGAACACTGCCATCTTCACCGCTGGTTTCCTATTTGGAACATTACCTCTAATGTATAAAGGAAAGCAAACTTTGTTTATATTTCATTCCAGATGTTAGTAAGTTGTCGGTTATCAAGGACCACCTGCCAAGTCACATTAACTATGGGCATATCAAACTTGTCATTGCTATCTTAGAGCTGTCCTGCATATCCAACACAGCCTCACCTCGGGGCACGTCGAACACTCCAGCTTCCTTATCCCAGTCCACAAAACGCAAAGTCCCTGATTGGTTGACCAGCAACCCACACGGTAAGACAAGCTCCAAGATGAAGAAAAAGAACCCATTTTGAATTGGAGAGAAGGAAAAGGGTGTTCGTCTGTCAGTCATTGAATGAAATGTGAAGGTCGTGGCACTGTTGCATGACGAGGTAGAAATAGCGAGTCGTCAACAAGAAACATTTAGATCAGTATTACAAAGGCCTAGTGCAATACGACAAGGTGCATGAAGACTGGGAAGAGGACCATGAGCAGTTTTATACGGCGACAATTTAACATAACAAATTAAACCACGAGAAATATTTCTAAATTAGTATAAACTGCTCAATAATAGCATATGATACAGGAGGATTTACCAACTGCCATGAAGTACTACAGGATGTGGAATTCCTAGTGCTCGACTTTTCTTTTCAGATAAACAAAGCTGGCTTTGGAAATAAGACTACAATAGACCCTTCCACGGTTTCTTTGAACTTTTGATATATACGTATAACTGCAAAACCGTCGTATAACTGCAAAACCGTCGATACTGCTGAAAAGACCACCTCGAAGTTAGTCAAAATCCCAAATCTTGAATAGGAGCAAAGTTATAGGCCCGCAAAGTAGGAAAATTTCGGAAAATTTTACAGACGTTTGTATGGAAATTTTGATTGGGGGGCAAGTTTTCGAGGTGGTCTTTTCAGCAGTATCAACGGTTTTGCTGTTATACGTATATATCAAAAGTTAAAAGAAACCGTGGAAGGGTCTATTGTTTATGAAGTGAATGGATGTAGTTAATGTTAAATCCAGTATTCGGAAGTGAAGAGTTCTAAATAATTACTTAGTTATGTGCGTATCTCTTCACTTCCGAATACTGGATTTCACATTAACTACATCCATTCACTTATCTGAAAAGAAAACTCGAGCACTAGGAATTCCACATCCTATAGTACATAGCACATAACTAAGTAACTATTTAGTATGAAAAAATAAATGTACATATTCATGTGCTTGAAATCAATGCAATGTACAGTTACCATTGTAGACCAGTCAGTTAAACTCAAAGCAGTTTGTTATCCAAGTTTTAATTGCAAGTAACAACTTAAAAGTTTAGATTCACCCAATTTGTTCAGTCAAGTGATTCACAAAAACAGTCTTACAAAGTTGTAATAAATTGGCTCTTTTCTTTGTGGTCAGAAGTTTGGAAACATTGATTAAAAACTTCCTTATTACAATAAGGTTGTTTAATCAAGCAGTTCCTGGCGATAGCGACACCTGCTTGTTACTTTAAGGGAACAAGACCAATAGCCCACTACCGCGATATGCTTTACTTGTCACCGTGCAAAAAGGTTAATATACGAGCTACGTGCTAAATTAAATGATTTTTTTCACAGATGAACGTGGCCATGCATGAACACAATATTTATTATTTTCAGACCAAAGTGCATATAAGCCCTGGCTAATTATATTTCTTACGAAGAGACTAGATCATAGAGGCCATAGACAAAGGATTCCGGAATAAAAAGTTGATTTGATTTAGTTTTCATGGTGTCTTGGTTACCTGTGGAGGAAGAGAATTGGCACTGGGTCTAGTTTGACGTCATCAACAGAACACGCTCGATACGCCATTGCATAAAAGGCTTGCCGAATAAAGCTCGGTTATCCACTTATTTCGCAAATAAGCCAACGCTTTATACCCGCGAAGAGACCAGTTCTGTTGATGACGTCACGTTTTATTCTCGTCCCAGTCCCCGAACGTGCGCGGAAATTATTCTAAATTTGGAAGTTTAGAGCCCTTCACCTCCGTTTGGACTGCACTGACAAAGAATTCCATTGTTTTAGGGTTAGGGTTTCTATTGTTTCAGGGTTAGGCATTGTTTGGATAGCCAATACTACTCCACGTTCCGAGTAGGTGAAGACTGCCCCAAGTTTAATCGCTAAAAAAATTATGAAAACATTTTTATTTAAACATTTCGGAATTTTTTTCCTACCTGTTTAAGGTCTAAGCTTAAAAAAAAGCATAACTGGCCAGGACTTATGTGCACTTTAAACTGTTTGAAAGTGAAGCATGGATGGTTTTTGAATCTTCTTAAATTGTTACTAAGATCTTTCCCAAGTCACACATTCTCTAATTAGTAAAACCAACAACTTCAGTGCTTTATCTTGGCTGTACGTCTGAACAGGCTTGAGCCCCTCCAAAGGTTACCCTAGAACAACAACACAAGGATACTCAATTACAATGCAGTTAAGCCCCTCCAAAGGTTATCCTAGAACAACAACACAAGGATACTCAATTACAATGCAGTTAAGCCCCTCCAAAGGTTATCCTAGAACAACAACACAAGGATAGGAGGGGAGGTCCTAATTTTTCAACTAAATTGACCGAGATTGTGTTCAAAGCGTTAAGGTCATTAATTATGAGACTGTCAGTAAGATGGACGCGATAATTTTCGAGGGTTTTACGAAATGACCTTAATTATATATATATTACAACTCTTCTACATTTGAGCTTAGAACGACCTAAACTAAGAAGAATTTTAACAACCTTGAACACTGTCTCTGTATATATAATGGTAGTTAAAAAGAAAATCGACTCGAACACACGAGCTTCTGTGGAACGGCTGAAATACTAGTGTCAACAGAACGCTTACACGGAAAAGTGGTATTCATGCTTCATGTGTTTGGGAGCCCTGTGCTTTCTGACAACCACAAGCTAAGGCGTGTTAACCCGTGGATTTTGGACGATTTCAGAAACATTACGGTTTTTCACGGTTTATATCATAACAATAACTATCTTACCACTGAAAAACCGTTGTAAACCGTGCTAAATCGACCAAAATAGCTCATAAAACGTAGTATCAAGCCAAATAACATGTAAACCATCCAAAATAATCGTAATATCTTCAAGCTCATCGATGGAAGAAAAAAAGGCGATGAACACAGTTCACTAACATGATAAGGGATAGAAAAACTTTCTGCGCGACAGAAAATAGAAATTTAGCTCGATGGCACAGTTGTCGTGTGATGCGCCGCCGAACCAGTGGGTTCAGGTTCGATACCTGGACAAGGCGGTATTTTTTAACGAAGTTTAAGGGCCAATTCAATCAAACGTTATGGGAAAGCAATGCTAGACTTATAAAATGCACGCTCGTGTTAAAAAAATCTAATTTGCCCAGTACATGCAAAGACAGACATTAATAAGATTGCCTAATGAAGCTTCCCTCCCGCACTGGAAAAACTTCACAAGTCGGCTTCACACGCGAAAAGTAAAGGGCAGATACTAATCTGCCATTGATCAATGTCAAGCGAAAGCCTCACAATATATCATATGGGTGGGCATACTTTAGTGATGTTTATACAAGAAGAAAGCAGCTTCATCACTTCCAAAAACAACTGCGTGCTTTCATTTTCCCGCAGGCATTTCTGGGACCCATTCTATTTTCATTTGTTTGTTCCTTCGGTATTTCACTTGCTCTTCTAATTTCCTTTCGCGAAATATGATCTGTAACGCCGGGAAACCCCCCCCCCCCCCCCCCCCCATATTTCAGTGATGAGAGCGTAGGCAAACTGAAATGATTTAACATTGAATAGGGGGGAGGGCGGGGTCTTAATTTTTCAACTAAATTGACCGAGATTGTAGTCCAGTGAGAAGGCAAATATAGTTGTTTACTCTTCATTGTAGAACTAGAACAGAGCAGATTTCGTATGAGTGGGACAAACTACCGTAACTCTGTAATTTGATCAGAAAGTCACGGTAACCAGCTTGTCCCACTCATACAAAATCTTGTCCAGGGGTTGAGCAGTACTTACAGTCTTTCTAAGATGTTTAAAGCAGTCCACCCAGTCAGCATACACAGGCATGATGGGTGGTTCCCCTGCAACAAGTCTGCAGAGTAGAGTAGTTAGCACTGGACTCAAGCAATAGCACTAAACTACATACACATAACTTACCCAACATGGTTGGTGATCATGATATTTGATACGATGACAAATGGATATGTGACAATACCAGACATCCACTGTAAAACAAATAACACAGGCAGTGTTTATTACAACAAAGGATTGAATAGATATGTGACAATACCTGCCATGCACTGCGGTAATAATATTTCTGCACCAGACAAAAAGGCAGTGTTGTTTCTTTAGGAGGAGTAATAACACTTTGTCTTTACAGTAATTTTGTGATGAAATTCTGCCAAAAGTTTTTGTGTCACATACCTGAGAAAGGGCAGTGGTGTAAACGTTAATTTCCTTCTTTCCTGCCATCTGAAATAAAATACAATATAGAAATAAGAAGTATTGACCAAGTGGTATTTACAATATGAGGGGAGATGAGGAAAAACAATAAATGAACATTTAATGGTGTTCATAAATGTGATATAGAACTGGTCTCATTTACACAGACTTTAATTTTCTCGGCCAAAATAAGTCATATCGCCAAAATAACTGAACAACACGACTCTACATCTTTAGTTTTTTAAGTAATTTATAAACTTCGAGTCCGTGTTGTATCGGAGCTGTAGAGCCTCCCGTAAGGGTCTTTTTAAGGACTTTCACTGTACGAGTGAGGGTCTGTATAAAGATTCACGGTTAAGCCCTTGGTTTCATGAGGATTGACTATGAGGGTCTAGCCTGTACACAGACCTGCATTTATCAGATGTTGAATTATTTACAGTCTGTAATCCCTTCAAAGGAAGGAAAAGGAGGTCTGTACTATGGAAGAGTCAATCGTGTTCTAGGTCACGTGGATAGTTACAGGAATGTTGTAACCAGTCGCTGATTGGCTGGTGCCTCAAAGCGGGTGCTGATTGGCTTAGCAGTTGGAGCCAGAACTATCCCCTCTGGTTTGGAATTGTATTAAGACGAATTGACCTATATCACTATGACGTCATATCAAAACAATCTATTGTTTAAACGCTAAGGATCACGGTCGTGATGGTGACTTCCTCGAAGAAAGAAAGATCTCCAAAACAGCAACAACACAAAGGAAATCGCTATCAAATGCATTTTGTAGAACGTACAAATGTAGAATAGCGGTAACAGCTACCGAATACGATAAATATTGTAGGATAAACATTGATACAGCTGATATCTGGAAACCAGACAATTCGAAGTAAAATTTTCCTCAGCAGAGCAGATTTAGTTCAAAATTCTATTGTTCAAGTCGATTCTGTCCCCCTCATAAACAAGGTGCATTTCAAGTCTGGGAAGAAATTATTTCTCTTGAATTTCAAGTGAAAAGTCGGCCTCGACATACTCCGTGCAGAAAGTGCCTAGGAAGTTTGAAAGAATTTGCAGGAAACAAACGAAATTCTTCTTCAGATATCGTCTAGTTCTTCAAAACGAAAAGAAAGTCCATGTTCAAGAGTTCTTTTTGTAAAGCGAATGGCTGTGGGAGATGATCAACCAGAAGTTAATATCAATAGCCTCGGCGGTCAGGCGAGTTGCTACGAGTGCGACTTCTCAAACCTCGAGTTCACATGGTTCTCAAACTCACGAGTTCATCCAATCTTCAACTTCCTCGAAGAAAGAAAGATCTCCAAATCCCTTCCTTTGTGTATAGGCTATCGAAGAAGGGAATTTATTTAATTTCCCCGCTTCCCAGCGTCCTCCCTCTTTGTCTCTTGCATTGCCGTTAACAATAGGAAATGAACAATCTGAAATCTACAATGTATACCGTCTAGTGTTTCTCGGCCAATAGAAATCGAGATGTAGTTTATGCAAAATTATGCCGGAACACGATTAACGACAGTGTAGCACAGACGTCCCTTCCCGAGTTTTGAGGGGAGACGGACGACTGTACACAGGCTAGGAGGGTCTTTATACGATTTTCACTGTACGAGTGTGGCCCTATATAAAACTTAATGGTCGAGGCCTTTTTCCTTTGTTGTACAAAGGAAAAAGGCCTCGACCATGAAGTTTTATATAGGGCCACACTCGTACAGTGAAAAGTTGTATAAAGCCCGGGTGATTCGCTTCATCTGATTGGACAAAATGCTCATGAGTTTTTGAATGATAGTTATAAAATTAGTGTCCGTGTTATATCGGTAATAATAATAATATATTCTTTAACCAGGGTAAACCCTTCAGCCAATGCTGTTATCAGTGGGTGCCCTGGGAGATCAAAATAATGTAAATAACAAAGTATAAAAATATCAGACAATAATACAGTAAAAGTATATGTACAAAGTTATCCTATCATTAATTAAAAAATAACTACATAAAAAAAAAATTAACATTTAAAAATCTAAAAAATATCTTCTAATTTTGTTTTAAAAACTAACAATGATGCTGTTTCTTTAACTTCTGTTGGTAGATCATTAAAATATTTTGCCCCTGAGTAAAAACAGCCTTTCTTTGCAATTTCTGTCATAACTTTAGGAATTATGAGATCCAGGCCATTTCTTCTAGTGTTGTGGGCACGAGAGAGATGATAATATTGACTAAAAAACTCTGGACAATTACAATTAAAACATTTAGGTATGAAGATAACACGGTGCAGCGTGCTTGAAGTGATTTCGATCCTAACTGCTGAAGCATATCTTCATGTGTAAGGTCATGTTCCTTTAAAATTATTCTTGCTGCTCTTGTCTGCAAGCGTTCTAGTGCATCATACATGTATCTGGTATGAGCTAAGTTATTCCATACTATATCGCAGTAATCTAATTTCGGCAATATCATTGACTTAAACACACTCTCCGCTGCCTGGACTGTAAGGTTATTTCTAATTCTACTAAGTAACCCTAACTGACTGGATACCTTACTGAACAAGAGGCCCTGAGTGGCCTTAACTCGGGCCACCTAGAAATAGGTTAATTTATAATACATGGAGTTCTAGCATATTTTTGTGCCATAACATGGTTTGTGCTAGGGGAACTGGATAATTGATTCACTACTCATGCTCGTGATAATTTACATATAATGGAATGGACCTTTTACAGGAATGCAATCACATGGTTGTACTAGATGGCAAACAAATCTAAATTTATATATTTAAAGCCACTTGTATGAGATTGGTAGTGTTATTAAGAAAACCTGTTTGTAAATGCTATTTTTCACCTTCTTCCAATTCTCAACCCCCAAAGGTGGTCATGGTCCCTTACGAGAGCTTCTAATTACAAAGTTTTACTGATAATAGGCTCTTTGCAGGGCAAGAGCAAGCCAAAATTAGTAAAAAGCCCAAGTTTTAGGTTCATATCTTTAAAACTGAAGGAATGGCAATTTTTTGAAAACTCTATAATTTAGCTTACTTTACTTACCCCCCCCCCCCCCCCCCCTGCATCTCCCCTGCTAGTTTTTGACTAGTCCCTAATGTTTAATAAAATATTGTGTGTTGATTTCATGCATGTAAACCACTTGGAAAATAACTATTTAAAGAGGGTAACACTAGGCTGTTTTATATTGTTGGGTAGGCCAATACTATCGCTCGTTTCGAGAAGTTCAACCCGACTCCTTTCCTGCCGCCGAAAAACGATTACAGCGCCACGGTATCTCGATTTCCATTGGCCGAGAAAACGAGACGGTAAACATTTGAGGTTAATTGTAGATTTCAGATTGTCCATTTCCTATTGTTAATGGAAAGAGAAGGCGAAGTGAAGAAAGTAAAATAAATTCCTTCTTCGAGGGTATATAAAATCAAAAGTTTCTTTAGGATAAATAAGGTAGATTTATTGAACGGTAATTTCAAGGTCTTCTGTGCAGTCCAAAAAAAGAAGATGAAGACAAAGCCGGAGTTTGAAGCCCGTTCGTATCAATCGTCGGCAAACAAAAAACTGCGTGACGCGAAGCGAGGACAAAGTGTCGAGGAGCAAGCGTCGCTTCGCTCCTCGGTGGAAAAGCTTCGTGCCTAAGCTTTGCGAAGTGAGAACCTCTGGTACCCAGGGTAGAGTTCACGCCATATCCTGCTAGATTTTCGTTCCCGAATTTATAAAAACATGTGCATATAATATTTTAAAAGGACCCTGTCAGATCGAGAACTGAGAAATCGCGAGAAATCGGGTCATTTCTACTATACTTTCCGAGAGTTTAATAACAATGAATAACAACACAACCACAGTCAATTGGTATAACAATTATCATGTTCAGTTTAGCTACTTACATTTACAAACTGTTGTCTCACTCTTAGTCTTAGTCCTATTAGTGTTGATCAGATCTTAGCCATCTATGTCACGAGTACTAGTGGATCTTTGAGTGGATCTGGATATGTGATAAATTCCCGTCCAAAGCCCGTGAAACACCTCTCAGCTTTAGAAAAAAAATATCTTCGTATTGCACTTGAAGGAACCTTTGGTTTACACAAAAAAACAGCTGATATTAAAGGTTTTGCTAAGTCAAAACTCCCACTCGTCGCCATCTTGAAAAACCTGAAAATGTTCTCCACTGTTCACATGTCACATGGCTGGCGCAACGTACGTCACGTGACCAGTCGAAATCTGATTGGTCGACGGCGCCTAAACGCGACACAAATAAAAAATAAAAAATAAAAGATAAACACTTGCGATTTCTGACTCGCGCCAGCCGAAGGCCTGGCCCGAGTAATAATTTAGAGTTGTGTTCTTTAAAAGTCCATGATTGATCTAAGTAAATGCCTAAGTACTTATAGTGCGGCTTGCGTTTAAGCACTTGATCGGCAATAAATATATCACTACAGCTAGTCATATCCATGTTACTTTGGTTGAGTTTTTGTGGAGTTCCAAATATAACATATTCAGTTTTCTTGGGGTGGATGTATAACTCGTTACTTGTTGACCAGCTGAGTAAGTGGGATAGCTCAGTGTTTAAAACTGGCGTCAGATGTGCAATAGCAGGAGCTGCATAATAAATCACAGTGTCGTCAGCATACATTAAAATCCTGGCAGCTTGTAAACAGTTTGGTAGATCTGTAACATACAGAGAGAACATTATATGGCCTAGAATAGAACCTGGGGCACTCCTGACACCACTGGTTGAGCAGTAGCAGCCCACCCAGGTAGACAGATTGACTACGATGAGAAAGATAATCACTCATCCATTGATGCTCTTTGTTACAAATACCAAAGAACCTCAATTTGTCCAGGAGCTTGCTATTATCAATCGTGTCAAATGCCTTTCGAAAATCTACAAAAATAGCACCTGTCACGAGTCCATTATCCATATTTCTTCGTATCGAGTCCGTTAAAAACGTAATAGCTGATTGTGTCGAGTGCCGACGGCGAAAGCCGCATTGATAACTAGAGCATAGATTATGAGTCTCAAGATAATCAGTCAGTTGAAGTTGTACTGCTTTCTCTAATATCTTTGACATGATCGCAAAGATTGAAATCAGGCGGTAGTTATCCATATCATCCCGCGCGCCCTCCTCATACAGTGGAACGACTTTGGCATGCTTGCATTCTTGTGGTACACACTGCGTGGTTAGATTAACGATGTGTGTTAAAGGAGCGCTGATGTCGAGAGCGCCGTCCTTATACAGTGGAACGACTTTGGCATGCTTGCATTCTTGTGGTACACACTGCGTGGTTATAGATAGATTAACGATGTGTGTTAAAGGAGCGCTGATGTCGAGAGCGCCGTCCTTATACAGTGGAACGACTTTGGCACGCTTGCATTCTTGTGGTATACACTGCGTGGTTATAGATAGATTAACGATGTGTGTTAAAGGAGCGCTGATGTTGAGAGCGCCGTCCTTATACAGTAGAACGACTTTGGCATGCTTGCATTCTTGTGGTACACACTGCGTGGTTATAGATAGATTAACGATGTGTGTTAAAGGAGCGCTGATGTTGAGAGCGCCGTCCTTCAGTAACCTGGCGGGTAAGCCCTGTCGCTTTAGTTGCCTTCAGCTGCGTTAATTGTTTACGAATAAAACCGTTGGAAACCGTTGATAACTGAAACACTTGGTCAGTATATTTTGTACGGCTTTGTAAGAGATCAGTTGGACGGCATGTAAGGCCTACGGCAAACGTCGATCTTAAGTGGCGCCGATCCTATTAAAAAATAGGTTCGGTAGAAGATCGACTTAGGGCCGACGTGGCAGCAAACGTCGAACCGTTATGTCGATCTTAATTCACTTGCGCCTAATTAAATCACGGGAACTAACACGTGTCCTGGCGTATTTCAATTTTCGCTCGCGGTTAGTGATATGGCGAAATACAGCGCTCGGTCGAATATATTAAAGAAACAGGCCTTTCTGTGGAAAATGATTGTCCAAAACAGAAACAGAAGAATGGCGTTTACCAGCACTCGGTGCCGTGTATAGGAGACGATGGTTGTCACTGCAAGTGGCGTTATTGGCCATGTTTTTAGAGGTTGCGATTTACACATTGAAACCTCTCTGTTAGTAGTCGATCATGCCGCAGTTTTCAACGATATTCTGGATGGTTTGACTTCATATGGTAGAAGAGTTTCAAAGCGAGGTATATCACAACATTCGCAGTAGCCAATGCTTCTGCCGGCATTCCAGCCAGACACGTCTTCATTACTTTTGAATACTGAGCATTTATTACAAAAGGGCATTTCGCATTTAAGTAAAATGTATTTTGTGACGTTAAAGCACGAACTACACATTTCCGGCAGAGCGTCATGCGGCAATCACTTCCGATAGGCCGCCATTTCGCCTTCGAAATCGCCTTTGTACAGCGCATGCTCACCAGGGGGATCAGTGTTTGGGAGATGGGAGAGATGTTGTTTTCACGGTTTTGGTACAATCCATACTATTTGCATGATTTATTTACATAATTATGAATTTAGTTCGGCGCGTGTTAAGAACGACGTTTGCCGTAAAGTCGCACCAGAGTCGAAATTCCCGACTTGGCTACTCGAACCTCATGCTGGACTCGTACCTATTGAATAGGTCGATCTCAATTGCGGCAAACGTCGTACTATCCATTAGCCTATTTCAAAATTAATAGGTTCGACTGAATTAAGTTCATGGTTAGTACGACGTTTGCCGTAGGCCTAATGCATTAGTAATTCCGCTCTTATCCGTAAGTACCTGCCCCTCCAATTTGATTTGATTAACTGACTCCGTTATCATAGTCTTGTTTGGCAAGACTTTCCTGATAGTTCTCCAAAAATTGCGCGGATTATCCAAGTTCTCTTGAATCAGGTTACGGTTGTAAGCAGATTTCGCAGATCTTACAGCGGCTGTAACCTGGTTTCGATATCTGCGGTAAATTGGCCAGTCCTCGTCTAAACCAGATCTCTTGGCTTTTCTCAGTTGGAAATCTCTAGAACGTATAAGCTTGGATACGTTAGCATTTAACCATGGACTGCTTGAGCCGCGCAGTTTTTTAGTTATCAATGGGACATGACGATCACATATTTCAAGGAAGATGTTTTTAAAGTTGGCCCACGCATTGTTAACGGCATCATCGCGTGTTATGCAGATATCTCCGAGATTGATATCTCCGAGATAACGCGGACACGAATTTTATAACTGACTTCTAAAAGATAAAAAAAATTGAGAAGTTGATGAAATTTCTTGTTTAAAGCTATGTCGCGTGTCATTGACATGCGCAGTTAGAGTACGGAGGAAAATAGTTGTCCCACATTGATGGTCCAGTCGCATTGGCATAACATTGATCTCGGGAGCCTTTGTGTTTTAGCTCCACAGGTCATCATTCACTTTTGACTGTCAGTTTGGTAGCAAGCACTGTTTAATAAAACATCAGTATCAATAAAACATGAGTTTTACATCACTGATATAGATACTGATGTTTAATCATTGTCTATACGGGTATAAAGAGGATATCACGTGGTGTCATTCAGTACACACGATTACCCTGATTATTGATGAAATATCGTCTAAAACAGTAGAGGCAAATACTGCATACCGGTAGTCATGTTTTCATCTATTTTGGAGATACAATTATTTGTATTTTAGGCAAAAAAATCAACAAAAGATTATGCAAGTGGCTCAGAAACTCGTAACTTTTATTACCTTTGTTTTCATGAATTAGTAACGAGTTTAACGACCAATAGAGCCCTCACGGCTGCTTCACACTGGAAATTTAGTCCACGCAAGTGTTAGCACTTCCAAGACTTGATTAATTCAAGCGATTCTAATTCATTCGCACATATTTAGCTTCCATGACAACGAGGCTGCACCGAGGTCTGAGCTGATAGATATTTGACATGTGATGAATTTTGTGGCAATTACAAAATGACTGCTTCTGATATTCAAGTCTGGTGGAGCTTACCTGAATGAAAATTCAAAGAAATCCCAATGCATAACCTACATTTTCGACAAAAAGTGTTGCTATGCAGGAACTCGATGTTTTATAGCTTCTTGCAATATAGAGAATTTTCATCTGGCTTTGATTAAAGCCCCGAATTCTTTTGGGGAAAATGGTTATGTGGAGATATTTTCTCTTCATCTCAGGAATCAAACGACAAGGCGAGTATTTTAATCCGAATTGTTTTTGAGTCTCTTTTAGTAAACTTAGTACTCGCCATATTAGAAAGGATCAGGTTCAGACCCGAGAACTAGTGCTTTTTGTCGGCGTAATGAAATGCAAGTCTTACCACCTTCATTAAGCTAAGATAAGCGGACTTTAGTTCTCGTTGATGCCAGTGACCTTTTCCAAGATCTATAATTCCTGTTGGAGACATTTACTATGACCGCGCATATAGTAACGACATATACCAGACGTGCGCAGTATGTATTGAGCGGTGATACTTTCCTATGATTTGAGCCGTCGTCATAGCCTGGTCAGCCATTATCAATACTAATATTTAAGTTGACATTTGTGAACGAAGTTTCCTGATCAAGAAACAGCCACGGCCTACTTCTCCTCAAGAACTGGACATAACATTAGTAAACCATAAGACAACTGAGTACACTACTTACCTCGCTATCCAAGATATACTTGTTTATAAAGAATACGAGTGTTCTGTACATCCACAATGACAGAACCTCACCAACTAGTCTAGGAACAACACCTCTGGAAGTAAAAGTGACAAGATAACCAACACATCAACAGATAAGACGACAAGATACAGTGTATAAGCATGTCTGTAGTAAGAGATATTTCAGCTTACGCAAAAAATCCTGTTATGCCATGATTGTCGTAAATCTCCTTCACAGATGAAAAAAATCCACTGCAATGAAAGAAATCACAAGTAAACTGCTGATATTGTCCATGTAACATGTTTAAAGTGCATATGAGCCAGTTATCAATGATTTAAAAGTCAAAGTGGAAAACACATAAGCCGACATAGAAAAAATAGAGATTAACGTCTGCCATTTTCGTTTATTAAGGAATCACATTTCAGTGACGTCATTTAAGTCAAAATCCAATTCTGGTTCATTGTGCTCGTTGTTAAGTCGGCTCCACTTATTAAAATTGCAAGCATCAAATATCTGACGCCTGAAAAACAACTGAAAAATTAACAAATTCAAAGTTATGACTCAACTAACTAGCATAATTAGACGTAAATGACGTCATTTTAAGGATTTGTAACACATTCAACTTTATTCATTTCATCACTTTATTTAAAGATAATGTATTTTAGTTTACAAATTGATAGAAAGTAAGTGATGCAAAAGGTTCGCTTATGGATATGTCATCGGGACATCTACCATAATGAAGGCTTGAACCTTCTTTCACGTCTAACACATGTGGGATAACTAGTAATACTATTGCGCATGCGTTGCGTCAATAGAATAACTAACGAATAGATGAAGTGAACAATTAACGGATTCCCAAGAGCATTCATAGCAACACAAAAGATTTAATGTGTTCCTTTTTAACTTGTTGACTCGGCCAAAAGCGTTCTTGTTTTACTCTCCTACTTCCTCGGAAACCGTTACATTAATAATAATAATAACAATGCACTTATATAGCGCAAATTAGCATATGGAAAATGTTCAGATGCGCTTTTACAAAGTCTCTACTTTTAAAATACACTAACAAACTAATAATTAACTAACCAATTCATTAAGAATAACAGTCCAATAAAATGCTATTACTACGAGTAATGATAAAGTTTAGTCGATAATAGCGATAATAAAACTAGTCGTAAATAGTAGCTAAAGGCTAAAGACTTCTCTGAATAAGTAAGTCTTGAGCTTCTTCTTGAAATAGTCATAGGATTTGATTTCCCTAATACTAGCAGGTAATTTATTCCATAGAAAAGGTGCGGCTGATGTAAATGACCTATCGCCAATAGTAGACAGTGATTTAAAGGACGGTACGATCAGCAGTAGCTCATTATTATAGATCTAGTGTTATAAAAAGAGCGCCCTCTGACTTTAATTAATTGAGAAATATACGAACGGCACTCATATCATGGATAGCTTTGTAAGTGATAGTAAGTATCTTAAAGATTATTCTAGTTTTGACTGGAAGCCAGTGTAAGCTAATGAGAACCGGAGTAATATGTGCAAAACGGGAAACCTTACATATGATTCTAGCGGCAGCATTTTTAGGCTCGGTTTCAGCCGTTGGGATGTCGTTTCTCCAAAGCCTCCTCCACTAACGGCTGGGCGCGCGGTCAACACACCGTGTCCGTGACGTCACCTGATTAAAATTCAATATTATTCAATTTGCGTGTTTTGACAAGAAAAGCCGTTTACCCTTGCACGACTGTAGCGTGGGCTCTAAACTTTCAAAACACACTGGAACTCTAAACTAAAACTCCAAGTGTGAAATGAATTCTCAAGGACAAACGCCATTTAAAATTATTGAGAAACTAGGCTGCATTATTTGTTACTCTGTAATATTAGTGCCGCTCTAGACACCTCGCTGACAGAAATTAAAAGCCGAAATACAGGGGTAAAGTTCAGATATTATCTCGGAACTATTCCGAGCTAGAGTCGAGTATTCCCGCTCAGCACTTGTGTAGAGTATGTTTTGGAGACCTTAAAAAATGCACAAACTTAGTACATAGGACTTAAAGAATTGTAAAACTCGTTTGATGCAACGATTTTCAAGTGAACTGTGATCGCAGAGTAAACGTGGCCTCAGTCAGACGCGATTTCCTCTCTTATAACTCTTTTAATATGGAGTCGTCCGTCTTTTCTTCTCCAATAAAGGCAGCGCTTATTTTCTTTGAAGTAAAAATGGCTACCTGGTCTTGCATAGGCAAAGAAATGACTGAACATTTACGGGCTTCGCGACCTTCGAGCTCGGTACAACAAGCGACGGTTTCCCAAGTGACTTTCCAAACCCGGTGCGTACTGACACAGTGTCTTCACCCAAAACTAACTCTCTTATTGCTTCCTTGTGTGAATCCTTGAATTATTCGAAAGCAAACTTTTCCAAAGCAAATTTAAACGCATTTTGGAACAGCAATCCAAAGCTTCTGGCCCGGCTTTGAAAAGTTTACAATATAAATTATGCAAATACATTCAGCGACAGGATTTGAGTGGCAAGGTTTTTATTGGCTAAAAACCGACAATGCCTCAGCTCGCGCGCCCAGCCGTGAGTGGGGAGAGGATCGCGGGCTCACCGAAACCCCCACGGCTGGAAACCGAGCCTACAGCATTTTGAACTCTTTGAAGTTTTGCTATTTGGTAAGCAGGAAGACCATAACATTAACTGTTACAGTAGTCAAGGCGACATGAAATAAATGCATGGACAAGGATAGTGCTAGACTCAATGGTTAATTTTTTTCTAATCTTTCTAATGTTATATAAATATTAAAATGATGATTTACACGTTTTATTAATGTATGTCTCTAGTCTCAAGATTCTTGACAGAGAGGGTGGGTGTAACAACAGAGTTCGCAACAGAGAGATGACTGATTGAGTTTTTGTCAAGCTGTTGACGTGTGCCAATAATCATGAACTCAGTTTTTCCATGGTTCATTTTGAGCTTGTTCTCGTGCATCCAAGCCTGGATATCGTTGATACACTCTTCCATAGCTGTTACTGACTGGTACTGGTTAGTATCCGGTTTCGGCTTAAATGATAGATATAGTTGTGTTTCATCTGCATATGCATGAGCGTGGGTAAGTGTTTCTCAATTATGCGAAATAAATCACTCGCATAGATGATAAAGAGCAGAGGGCCAAGACAGGAACCTTGCGGGAGGCCACAGTTAAGGTCAAATTTCCTAGATGAAGCATTGTTAATGGAGACACGTTGGGATCGTCCAGACAGGTAGGCAGTAAACCAGGAGAGAGCAGTACCAGAGACTCTAAGATTCAGTTGAAGCCGATTTAGCAAGATGGAGTGGTCAATCGTGTCAAACTAATAGTGTTAAGTGTTGCTTGTTCATATTCAATAGAATGTCAGCAGCGCAGTCTCAGTACTATGGTTTTTACGGTAGGCTGATTGAAGAGGTGGATACAGGCCATTCAGTGACGTGCTCATGCAGTTGATTAAATACAGCTCTCTATGTGAGTTTAGAGATGTAAGATAGCTTACTAACTGGTCGCAGATTAGGAAAACAAGTGTCTAAGTCTGTATTCTTCAGGTGAGGATAAACGAGTGCTTCTTTCCATAAATCAGGGAAGTGTCCGTACTCAAGAGACATATTTATCATGGAGCTAATCACCGGTAAAATGACATCTTTACACTGGAGTAAGAGTAAGGTCGGCATTGGGTCAAGTGTACATGACTTCTTACTTGCTGTTGTGATAAGATTAAGTATTCCTTGCTCAGAAATAGTGTTGAACCCCGTGAATTCCACCGACGTGGCAGGTACACAAACCGCGGCCTGGGCAGTATTAGTGTTTTCGGAACAGTCCAGTTCATCACGAATTTTGATAATTTTCTGCACAAAATAGTCTCCTAAGTCATTAGCAAGCACATTATTGTCCTTATAGTCAGGAAATGATAGTTTCTTCTCAGCAAACAGGAGCCGCTTAGTAGCACGGAACATTCTACCGACATCAGAAGAATTTTCGTTAACAAAGTCAGTGTAGAACTTACGTTTAGCTTCAATCATAAGAAAGTTGGTGTGGTTTTTAGCAGACTTCAGCAAGTTAAGGTCAGTTGACAAATTAGTTTTTCTCCATCTCTTCTCTGCTTTGCGTCTAAGTCTCTTTGATGGCTTGATCTCATTGGAGTACCAGGGGACCCGTGGGCGGACAACAAGCGTCTTCTTTATGATCGGTGCATGGAAGTCTAGCAGAGCAGAGAGGGTAGAATTGTAGCATTCAGCAAGCTTATCTAGATCAGCGGTTGGAGTGCACAAGTCAGATGAGGCCAGGTCTGAAGAGAGGGCTTCAATGTCAACAGACTTCAGCTTTCTAAATATAATAGATTGTAACGAGTTCGAGGGTCTGGGCGACTTAATGTGACAAATCATAGAGAAATGATCAGAAAACAGCTGATCAGCATATGGAGGATCACAGATGATAGAGTCATTGCAGCGGGTTATAATTAAGTCAAGTGTGTGGCCATGGATGTGTGTAGCTCCTTTTACGTGTTGTTCAAGCCCAAACGATTCGAGAAGATCAGTAAATTTCGAGGCATCATTATTAGCGGCGATATCCATATGAATATTAAAGTCACCAGCAATAATGATAGGTTCCTGGCAGAGAATTATCGATTCAAGATATTCCGTAAACTCATCGATAAACGAACCAAATCCAGTTGGATGGGTGCTTGAGTAAGGTGGTCTATAGATTATGCTTAATTTAGAGTGAAATGACTTGTTAATAACATCCCATTCTGAATATTCAAAAGAGCGCAGTACGGCAGCACTGACTTTTTTCACCAAAATACTATCCCTGTAAAGAATAGCAGTTCCACCTCCTTTACGATCAGATCTTGGGTGGTCGAGTAAACAGTAGCCTTGTGGAGTGCAGTCAATCTGAGCGGCGGAGTCGTCTTCAGAGAACCAGGTCTCGGTTATAGCAGTAATATCCGGTTTGCGGTCACAGATATAGTCTAACAGTTCAGCAGATTTATTCTTGAGAGAGCGTGAATTAATTACAAATTCATAGCATGGCATTTCGGTTGATTAGTGATTAAATGTCCCTCAAGCCTCGGGAGGTTTAGTAAGTCCCTCGGTCTGCGGCCCCGGGACTTCAACAAAACCTCCCTCAGCTTTCGGGTACATTTAATCACTAATCAACCTCATGCCATGCTATAGTCCAGTTTTGTATTTGAAAATTACCGCTGAATTCGATGACTACAGACGCATGTACGCAGGGTTAGCCTCATTCTAAAGTTAAACATTCATAAATACCAGCGAGAAGGTGGGCTATTTACAACACTGTGTATTGTTGTAGTTTCGCGTTTTGTACCTTCTCGCTGGTATTTATGAATGTTTAACTTCAGAATGAGGCTAACCTTGCGTACATGCGTCTGTAGTCATCGCATTCAGCGGTAATTTTCGAATACAAAACTGGACCATGCATGTGACGTGGAAATCGCTGATTGGCTGAGATATTCACACATGTAAAATTATCGTATTTTTACGTGTGTTCAGATACGATGAAATCCTTGTAAAACACTAGTTTAAAGAATAATTAAGTACGTTAACACATTAAAACACAATGATAAATCGTATTTATCAGGTGAATCACCATTCAGTATTCCACTCTCAACCTATGCACATAACACTGAAATCGGTTGTAATTAACATGACTTGTATGTATTTTAGCAACCACTGAAACCTTAACTCACAAAAATGTCTTGTATGAAATCAGCATAAGTGTAAAATAACATTATTACATACCTGTAAAGTGTTTCCCCACCAACGTACTGGACAATCATCCTCACAGAGATCACTAGAATAGATCACAGATTACATAATACATGTGTAGTTAATAGTCTTAAGGTGTCTCACGGGTATTGTGGCAGCCAAATTGGCATCATAAAGATTAGCACTTTTGAGCAGGGTGTTTTTGGTAGCCTACATGTAACCGTTAATCCACCCTCGGTAAAGTCGGGTGAGGATGGTTAAACGGCTACACGTAAGCTAGTTTTTGGCCGATCATTGAAATTTGTTGGACCATGTATTTTCTGATTTTGAAGAATAGTAAACACAAAACTGAAGTCCAAGATACCCCTTGTTTTTACGAAAAATGCGAAAATCTTCAAAACTACATGATGGATATTTTAAAAATTGCTATAGATTAACTAACACATGAACTTTGTTGGGAACGATTTTTAATAAAATCGATGGAATGGAAACTTCTACAGCAAAGGAGATATAAATGTTCCAGCAAAATACAATGTATTATGTTCTCCAATTTCTTACAAAAAGGTAAGCAAATATGATTGCTGATTCCAATTCTACCCGGTAATCTATAGTTTAACACCATGGGAAACTACTGTGTTAACTACAAGAAAATCAAGGAAGCGGGACAGAGTATATCACTAGATGAATGACGAAAGGTCGATTGTGAATATTTGGCAAAAAGTGTCAATTTTGAATTGATGTAAACATTTAAGAAATCTAAACGAAAACTTTGGCCTCATTTGATAGTATGTTGTAGAACAACATAATTTTGTGACACCACGTGCAATTTCTTTTTGTTTCATGAATACGTTTTTGAGCACTGAGGTCGAGAAACCTTCACAATCACTCCTTGCCTTTTCTCCTCTGAGCTTTCTAATTATGTGCAAAATCATTTCATCAGCTGGTTTTTAAATTCCTCACGAGTAGGGGGAAAAGGCCGATTCTGGCGCAGTTTTTGAAATATTATGAAATACTGGCGCAGCGCCAGTAATTCAAAATATATCAAAAGACGTCGCCAGAAGTCTGCCTTTTCCTCCTACTGTTAATTTATTCATATTTTAATGATTCCAAGAAAACCGGTTTAAACTGGATTCCAGGAATTCGATCACGTGACTCAAACTGCGCCAGTAATGTCAATTCACAAATTGCGCCAGTAATGTCAATTCCAAGAAACCGGTTTAAAGTGGTATTCAGGAATGCAGTTAAAAGTGGATTTCCAAGAAACCGGTTTAGAATGGAATTCCAGGAATGTGACCACGCCCTAATTGACCACGCCCACGAATGGAATGCCAAGGTCACATGATATCTTTTTTTCTCTCGATGAAGTCGATCACGTGACCTTGACCTTGACCTTGACCTTGACCTTGACCTTGACCACACTCGTCGTTCCAAGAAACCGGTTGGGAGTGGATCGTATCTAGGGGGTGTAAGGTGGTGGCTCACCCAGGGGTAGGTTGTCCTCGAGACTGTAAGGTGGCGGTGGCTCGCCCATGTATGAGTCGTAGTATAAGGCACACTCATAGGTTATGTCAACCATGTTGTATTTTTCACTGCATGCATTAATCACAATTGGATTGCAGGTGCACATCAGGTCACGATTCGCAATTGGATAGCGGGCACGTATCGAGTTGTGGTCCACCTCATCTTCTGAGCCTATGCCTGGGTAATCCGCGTTGTCTGCATCGATTGCGTTGTATGGGTTGTATAGGTGCAATGTGCTGCATCCCTCAATGGAATCCCAGTCTGAGTATGGGTCATCCGAATCGATGGTGGATATCCTATTAAGCTGGACACGTATTCTCCTTAAGGTGATACGGTCTGAGTTCCTTATCATTCCGTTTAGGATGCATTGGTTCCATATGTTGGATATGTCATCTGAGTCTATTGGGTACATGAATAGGCTACTACATAATCGCGGGTCTGGGTTGATTGGGTATGTGTCATCCATGAATAGGTTACCACATAATCGCGGGTCTGGGTTGACTGGGTATGTGTCATCCATGAATAGGCTGCCACATAATCGCGGGTCTGGGTTGACTGGGTATGTGTCATCCATGAATAGGCTGCCACATGAGCGCGGGTCTATGTACAGGGGGTCAACTAGGGGTGGGTCTATGAATAGGCTGCCACATAATCGCGGGTCTATGTACAGGGGGTCAACTAGGGGTGGGTCTATGAATAGGCTGCCACATAATCGCGGGTCTATGTACAGGGGGTCAACTAGGGGTGGGTCTATGAATAGGCTGCCACATAATCGCGGGTCTATGTACAGGGGGTCAACTAGGGGTGGGTCTATGAATAGGCTGCCACATAATCGCGGGTCTATGTATAGGGGGTCGACTAGGTCTGGGTCCATGTGTCTGTCTATGAGTGCCTTGGCAATATCAAACAGAGCATCCAGTACCTCCTGTTGTGCCTTCACCCTTGCCATGTCTCTACGCACGTTATATGCAATGAGTTCTGTCTCAACGATACTGTGCTGTGCATCCAGTGCCTCCGTGCGTGCATCCATACGTGCCGCGATCCTACGCATGCGATCTTCGAAACGTTCTATCGTGTCGATATAGTTGTGTGCTTTTGTGCTTTGTGCTTTCGTGTTGTTCACCATTGTACTATGCTAGGTCGATATTTCTTTAAGTGTACTTTGTGCTCAACACGTGTGCTTGTGTGCCATGCGCACGTTTTTAAGGTGATCATTTATGTGCTCACATGAAAAGGGCTTAAAGGAATGGCGTGTTAAGATATTATTGGGATGAGTGGCAATGCGCAAAACGTTATGGATATGGAAGTACCCGAAATCAATGTGCCGATCTTGAAGCCAGTGGTATATAGTAAACCAAAAGCATCTAGTAAGTCAACTAAGAATGCTATGAATGCATTCGTTGATGAGATCCTATCACTCGTTCCAGAGGCTAATAAGAAAGTAGATGAACGCATCAAAAAAATAAGGGAGGAAATAAATAAACTATACGATACTAACAAACCACAACCACAACCTAGGCAGTACAAGACTGCAATAAAAGGATTCTTGAAGACATTCAGAATAGAAGGACAAGAGATCGATTATAAGACTTACGTTGATAGTAATAAACAAAGAGTCATCAATTTAATAAACCAACAAGACAAATTGATAAAGATGAAATTCATACTCACATGTGAGTTCACAAAAGAAGACACGAATACGGGATCACCTGTTACTACTATTGGAAATTTCCATTCTAGAATAGAGATAATTACGGAAGCAACGAATGTATCTGATATATTCGATAACATGATGGAAGAAATAATTGAAAAAATTGAAACATTCCAAAATGAAGGATCTGGATGGAAATTCGCAAGAGTATCATATTTAGACATACATATCGACAAGCACATACCTATTAAGGCGAATTCATATTTGCCTCTTCCTAAGGATTTAGCCATAAAGAAAGCAATTATAAATATGAAAAATATGGATGATGAATGTTTCAAATGGTGTGTTACTGAAGCAGCATATCCTAGGAATAGAGACAATGAACGTATTACGAAAAGACTAAAGGAGAATTCGGAAAGGTTAGATTGGAGTGGTATCGAATTTCCAGTTTCGCTAAAACAGATAGACCATTTCGAAAGGAACAATATACTACATTCAGTAAATGTTTTTGGATATGATAACAATGAAGTATATCCTCTAAGAATTAGTAAGTTCAATA
The DNA here is from genome assembly GCA_030867875.1 of Actinernus sp. WN-2022. Lineage (NCBI taxonomy): Eukaryota > Metazoa > Cnidaria > Anthozoa > Actiniaria > Actinernidae > Actinernus > Actinernus sp. WN-2022. Next base: position 107,294,300 of record JAOWCC010000577.1, on the reverse strand, counting down.
GAGACCAAACCATTAATTTATTAATGATATCGGATGGTGATATAAATCATTATTGCTGGATTAAGAGTCTTAGCAGACTATTGTCGTCGCAGGTTAATAAGCACCGTCATGAAACGCATTTTTGTAATAGATGCTTGAACTCATTCAAGTCGGAGGAATCACTAAACAAGCATATAGAATATTGTTCAGACCACGACGCTGTTAAGATAGAGCTACCAAAAAAAGGGGCCATGCTAAAATTCAAGAATTATAATAGATCTATGAGAGTACCATTTGTAATCTATGCTGATTTTGAATGTTTCACAGAGAGCATATCAACTTGCAGCCCTAACAACAGTGAGAGTTATACGAAACAATATCAGAAGCATAAACCATCAGGATTTTGCTATTTGATAAAATGTTTTGATGATAATGTATTGAAACCAAAGTTAGTTACATATACAGCTGAGTTTCATGGTGATGACGTTGCACAGAAATTCATAAGTCATCTTGAGAATTCTATAAAAGAAATCTATAATAAATTTAAATTCACTAAGAAGGTATGCATGACAGGAGAAGATGAGATTGCCTATAGGGAAGCCATTAGTTGCCATATCTGTGGTGGAGAGTTAGTAGGTGATAAAGTATTGGATCATTGCCATATAACAGGTAAGTATAGAGGTGCGGCTCATAATGATTGTAATATTAATTATCAAATTCCAAAATTCTTTCCTGTCGTATTTCATAATCTGTCTGGATATGATGCACATCTTTTTATTAAGAACCTAGGCGTAACGGAAGGTGAGATAGATTGTATACCAACTACGGATGAGAAGTATATTTCATTTACGAAGAAGATAATTGTAGACAGCTTTGTGAAGGATGGAAAGAATAAAAATATTACACGAGATATCAGATTCATTGATAGCTTTAAATTCATGCAAATGAGTCTAGCGAATCTTGTAGGTAATCTTGACAAGTCTAGTTGTATGAATATGAAAAGATTCTACAAAGGAAAGCAGTTAGATTTATTGTTGAGGAAAGGAGTCTATCCTTATGATTACGTAGATAATTTCGAAAAGTTAGCTGACACGAGTCTTCCACCAATAGAAGCCTTCTATTCGAAGCTGACTAGCACATCAATCTCAAAAGAGGATTATGAACATGCTAATACTGTTTGGAAGAATTTCGATATGAAATCTATGAAAGACTATCATGATACGTATCTCAAATCTGATGTCATCTTATTGGCAGACGTATTTGAGAACTTTAGAGATGTATGTTTGAAGAATTATAATCTAGATCCCGCATGGTATTATACATCACCAGGATTATCATGGGATGCCTGTTTGAAAATGACTAAGATTAACTTACAACTATTACATGATATCGATATGATAAATATGGTTGAGAAAGGTATTAGAGGTGGAGTATCAATGATTTCAACCCGCTATAGTATGGCTAATAATAAGTACATGGATAATTATGATCCATTGAAGCCCTCGAAGTACATTCAATACCCAGATGCGAATAATTTATATGGGTGGGCAATGAGTAGGAAACTACCAACACATAATTTTAAGTGGATGAATAAGATGGAATTGAGGAAGTGGTATAAATATCCTTCTATATTAGAAGTAGATCTAGAGTATCCAACAGATCATCACAATCTACACAACGACTATCCTTTAGCTCCAGAAAGACTGATGATAAATGAGGTAGAGAAATTGATTCCAAATCTGAATAATAAAACCAAATACATTATTCACCATGATGCATTGAAATTATATGAGAGCTTAGGATTGAAAATTACTAAGATCCATAGAGGTATAACATTTAGTGAGAGTGCTTGGATGGCTCCATACATAAACTTGAATACAGAGCTACGTAAGGAAGCTAAGAATGAGTTCGAAAAAGACTTCTTCAAATTGATGAACAACTCAACCTTTGGTAAGACTATGGAAAACATACGTAATAGAGTTGACATCCAACTCGTTACATCTGAGAATAAGGTAAGGAAGTTAGTATCCAAACCAAATTATCAACATCGAACTATATTCTCTGAGAACTTGGTAGCCATACACATGAAAAGAATAAAGGTAGTATTTGACAAACCAATATACTTGGGTATGTCTATCTTAGATATTAGTAAGGAGCTAATGTATGACTTTCACTATAATTATATTAAACCTAAGTATCATGAGAAAGCAAAACTCCTTTTCACAGATACGGACAGCTTGATGTATGAAATAGAAACAAACGATTTCTACAAGGATATAGAAAACGATATACTATTAAATTTCGATACAAGTAACTATCCAAATGATCATCCATCAGGTATAGGAACGAAAGTCAATAAAAAAGTTATAGGAATGTTCAAGGATGAAGTAGGTGGTAAGATCATTACTGAGTTCATTGGACTGAGGGCAAAATTATACGCATTCAAATACTGTGGCATAGAAGAGAAGAAGTGTAAGGGTATTAAGAAATCAGTTGTTAAGAACAACATCACATTTGACAATTATAAAATGTGCTTATTTGATGGTATTCCTCAGATGAGAAAGATGAATGTAATCAGAAGTCACTTACATGAAATTTATACAGAAGAAGTCAATAAGGTAGCATTATCTAGAGATGATGATAAACGAAATATCAGCCCTGATGGTATTAATACTTTAGCACACGGTTATAAGGAATCCCTTGGGGTAGTACAGACAAAAAACGAATTGATAGTATGAGTCGTATAAATACAATAATACCATCAATATGAGCTCATAAAACACTGTTTGGTGGTAGTTCAGTATCATGTGGTACGGTTTGCAATTCTTCTCTTACGAAACCTCGTTTTGGACCTGCTATTAAGAAATATAAGACAGGTTGATTTGTAGAGATGATACTACGTGAAATGTCATACATATCTAAACTCCATATTGGATCAGTTGATCTATATCTATCACCACCTTCAAGTTCTCCTGGAGCATATAAATATCTAACCTTCACTCCTGCTGGTAATATCTTTTCATCTAATCCAACAGGCCTTTTATATTTGTCTTCTTTATTTTCGACTTCTTTAGAGCTTATTGATTTCATAGGTTCTTTACCAGTAATTCTTCTAACGGAACTATTAATAGTTTTCAGAACACCAGGTAATATCTTAACCCACTTTCTTGATCGATCATTTTCCATTATCATTTCCTGAGCATATTGGTGGCTAAATAGTTTTTCAGAGATAGTCCTATTAGCTCTTTCAACTAATGATTGTGCTCTATGATTACCAGCTTCACTTCTTTGAATTTTAATATTATGTTTTTTCATTTCACCCATGAATTCCGTTCCAGGATCTACCATTAATGTTTGGGGCCATTTCAATTTTCTAGAATAAATCTTAGTGAAAGCTTTCGATACCTCTGTAGAATATTTAGATGTTAAGGGTTCGGCATCAACGTATCTAGAAGCTATGTCAACAACAACCAAAGCATATTTATAAGTTCTCCTATTGACAGTATCATGTGGAAGGAATAATAGATCAGCTTGATGGATCTGATTAGGTTTCGATATATCCCAGTGAGGTCTTGGAACGTATGTGGGAGCTGGTAAGTATATTTGCCAAATCGATTGTTTCTCAAGCCACTTTTTTGTAAGGTCTTCACTTACACCAGCAGCCTGTGCTAATTTATAAATAGCTGAATATCCTTTCCAATAACCATTTGTTGAATAATATATTTTACTAAACATATATAAATAAGAGAATAGCTTATTCCTTATAGTATTATGTCGCAACAAACGATTTCAGAAAAGCTAAGTGTCAGTCATGTTTATAAACACCCATTTGGATTGAAAGCAGAAAGTAGTCTAAATCGTATAACTATGAATCCATCTTCTGCAAGTCCAGGAGAAACTCTGTATGTCAATATTCCACAATTAACAGAGAATGTCGTTATTGTTCCTGGTAGCATAGCTCTACTATTCGATATCGTTATCACGGGACATGCAAATAAGAGACTTGTGAACAATATAGGTAGGAACCTAATATATAGACAAAAGGTAATATTTGGTGGAGAAACTATTCAGGATACACAACGTCATGATCTTTTCTATACCTATCACGATTTATACTTATCAATGGAAGAACGTGAAAATAGAATAAAACAAGGTATATCTTCTGAAGCCATGAGAAAGATGCGAGCAGGTGCTGGTGACAAACCCTCTGATGTTGCTAAGGATACTGCTCTAGCAGCAATACACAGCACTAAGTATAAAATCCCACTTGACCATTCCATTTTGAACAATCATGGAGTATTCTATCCAAAGGCACTACCTCATCCACTAATATTTGAGATTACGCTAGCCCCAGTTGCAGAAGTATTAGTATACACAGATACTACGATACCTCCTAATTATAAACTTACAAATATAGAAATGGAGTATTCGTGTATTTCAAGCGAATTACTTGCGGGTGAGGCAGCATCAACATATCGAGGAGGTAGAGGCTTCTTCTATGAGAACATAATCCTATATAAGACATTCAATATCAAGACAACGGATCTCGTTATCAATGAACATATTAATTTACCACGGAGGTCTATGACTGGAGTATTATTCTTGTTCACGGAAGCCTATAACGTTGGTACAAGAGATTCCGAAAAGTTTGCTAACCCAAAGATTACATCTGTGATTATCGATATTGATGGAATGCCAAATCGTCTATATTCAAAAGGTATGCTACCATCAGATCTGTGGGATTCCATAAGGAAACGCTTTCCAGGATTAGAAGGTGTAAAACAAAATGACTTCTATGCTAGTGATAAGTTTGCATTGTGGGTTGATTTGAGAACTTTTGCAGATAATGATGTTCATGGAGGAGGATTGACACTGAATAATACACGAGATGGTGTAAGACTAGAGATTAGGAGAAAGTCTGGATCTTCTGCTGTTACCTGTTACATGTTTGTAGTGGCTGATGCACTATTCACTCTTATGAATAACGAACTCCAATCGATTATGTATTAAGGGATTTAGTATTAATATATGTATATGGAAAGATTAAATGATAAGACACCTTTTCACTGTATCATTACAGGACCAACGGAATGTGGAAAGACGAAATACTTAATAGATCTTCTTAGAGGCTCCTTTCGCTATATATTCGAATACATAGTACTATTTTGCCCAACATACATAAATAATAAGACATATCATGGATTTGCAAAAGGTGATCCTAGATTTATTGTTTTATCACCTGATGCAAGTAACGTAGATGAGATAAATGATTTACTATCATATTGCCAACAATTATTTACAGGTACTAATACGTTAATAATATTAGATGATTGTGCCTTTAGTAAAGATCTAAAACAGCGTTCTAACAAGTTTATTAATCTAGGGTTTTCAGGTAGACATGAAGGAATATCAGTTTGGGTATTAACTCAACAACTAACCTCAATAGCTAAACCATTTCGTGAGAATGTAGCTTGTGTTGTAGCATTTCATAGTTCATGTCAAACGGCAACTAAAACATTATTTGAAGAGTGTGGAGGAGACATGGATAATGAAGATCGTAAGAAATTCGTAAAGCTACTAAAGTCTGAAAAGTATTCTAGGATATGTTTTTGCTTACGATATCCATTTCAATGTTATCTTGAGATACCTAATGCAATAGACACTTAAGGAGATACTTAATATATATGATTATAATGTCGCTAGTAATCAAGAGATTCGAAAATGTCGAACTTAATATGTCTATCAATGCTTTCATAGATAGTAAGCAGAATGTTTATTTCAAAGGGAAAGATATTGCTAGAGCACTAGGTTATAAAAATGCTAGACAAGCAATAATAGACCATGTGGATGAAGAATACAGAATAGAATATAGGAAGTTGCGAGGTGGGCGTTTCACCCACCTTCAAAGGGCGGCGTTTCACCGCTCTTCAAAGGGGGTCGCGTTTCACGACCCCTTGAATAATATGCAACCACAAACTATTTTCATAAAAGAACCTGGCTTATATTCACTCATCTTTGGTTCTAAATTAGATTCAGCTAAAGTGTTTCAAAAATGGGTATTCTCTAAAGTGTTACCATCTATTAGAAAGTATGGATACTATAAGATGTTTGATAACCCTAACACACTAACATTCAAGATAGAAGACGAGTATGACCTGCACACAAAAGTAGTTAGTTATATTAGACGATTCTATCCTAATGTCATTATGACAGCTGGATTAGGTGAATTACAAGATAGTTCAACTAAACGAATCGATTCTTATAAGAAAGGATATATGAAAGGGCAGCCAGATATTATAATAAGTAATTGTCACAAAACTTACAAAGGTTTATGCATCGAATTTAAGACCCCCACTGGTAATGGCGTCTTGTCTAATGCACAAAAGAATTTACTAGAGAAGTATGAAGAGAATGAGTTCAAGTGCTTAGTATCAAATGATTACGATCTAATAATAAAAGAGCTAAATGATTATCTAAAAGATATTAGAATAAGATGTAAATATTGTAATAGGAAATTCTGCACAAGTGAAACACTAAGAAATCATAAAAAGTACTTCCACAGAATAAATATGAACTAAGGCTCCTCTTAAACAATACGAGGTGCGCGTTTCACGTACCTTCAAAGGGGGTTGCGTTTCAGGGCCCCTTGAACAATGTAAGAGAGTTTAACTCTTCTATTTTATTTATAGTCATCTCTCACTGTAGAGATGACTATAAATAAAATAGAAGAGTTAAACTCCCTCTTCAGTTTAGATGCTATAGATGATAAATTAAGTATAACTACAATGACAATAGTGTGCAAGTTCAATGTAAAATTCAATTCTGAAAATGCATACAAATATCTAAAGTTGAATAAGGCTGCCATAGTTTCCATCAACTATAATGACAAGGGCATTCAACAAGTGAGATCTTTGCTGAATAAGAAGAAAAAGGTTAAGAAGGGTTTCCTAAATCAAATGACCATCATCATAAAATCAAATTTTGATGATAAATACATAAATATGAAGTTGTTCAATAATGGATCAATACAGATGACAGGTTGTAAAAGTATCAATGGTACTATTGAAGCTCTTAATAAAATGTGTATAGAATTGAGAAAGAAACATTTTGTTGATTGTCCAAAACTCTTAACCATTGATAATCTCTATGATTTTAAGATTAGCATGATCAATTGTTTGATGAATATTGGATTCAAAATAAATATAAAAATTCTATATGATTATCTAATGGAAATAGACATAGAGGCAATACTATATTTAGAAAAGCATGCATGCATTAATATTAAGATTGATAATGATATGGGAAAGAAGACATCCATTCTTGCATTCATAAGTGGTGCCATCATAATTGCTGGAGCAACAACTGCAAAGCAAATTAATGATGCATATAGATACATTTCAACTCTCCTGCTTAACAACTCTAGGAAGTTCAAATTAATTGTTGGATACATAAACAATAGTCAACAATGATAATATATGGAATCAATAATTGAAGAGTATATCGATAACAATGAAGAAGATATCCAACCAGTAAAAGCTCCAAAAGAGAAGAAGGTAAGAATCAAGAAGGAACCAACAGTAATCCCAACAGATATAGATGATAAGAGGGAATCCTTAGCAATCCTAGCAGTGTTGGGAACTATCAATGAATTCGTTGGAGTCAATATGAGTCTTGGTGATGTTAAGAAGTTGTCAGTAAAAGATGTTGAGAAGTATTATAATAGATACCAAGTCATAGTTGGTAATAAAGTTACTAATGGCTTAGTAGATACTGCTATAAAAGCTACTGTGGAAATAATCTCCCACATGGTTACTATAGATAATAATGAAGAATTATGCAATGATTTACAAACCAATGAATTAGTCAAACAAGAACTATCGAATGCTGCTGGATATTTAGTATTGAAGGGGGGTAGAATAGTAGCTCTAGCAAGTGGCTTACTTCAAATAGCAAAACATATTAAGATTTCGACAACTAGTGAGAGCAAATTGGTTTAAACATTAAAACGTATTATTTATAATATGTCGAGTGATAAGATATTTGATGATGACTACATTGATCGAATTACTAAGGAGGTAAATAATAAGAAAGAAACTCAGAAAGATCCTAAGAAGGTTGAAGCTGGAAAGAAGTTAGCAGAATACCGTAAGAAAGCAAAGAAAGAGGTAAGTACGGATGAGGTGGATCCTAAGTCTTACATACCTGAGTTATCATTCACGACAGTATTAACAATAGTTGGTATTGGCCTAACTGCTACAGACTTGTATTTTAGATATAGGAATAATAAAGTTGGAGAACCTAACGTAATAGAAGAAATAAAGCCATCTACAAAGTCATCCGTTCATAATATAGGTATGTAGTGAATTGATTTAAACCTATGGTAAGATATGTAAGTATCATGATAGAAAATAAACTTGTTAAAACATTTACAGATGCTGCTGTTGTAGTTGGACTTTCAGCTGGTGTTGGTTATCTAAGCAAAAAGATGATGAAAGAATCATTCCTAAATGACCCCTCATCAAGTATCACGAATTATGGCAAGTGGGTCTTAGTATTATCTGGAAGTATGTATCTGAAAGAGTATCTCGAAGATAAGAAGATATTACCAAAGTCACTTTAACGAATATACATATTATATAATATGGCAACTATAGCAATAATGATTGGTGGAGCTATTTTAAATGCAACGACATTCGTGGGAGGATCGTATCTAGCGAAGTACCTATCAGGTAACAATTCAGATGAAGAACGAATTAGACATGACAAGGCTCTAGAAAAATACCAACGCGATATGGGTAAGTGGCAGAAAAGAAGACAAGGATATCAAGATTGGTTATCAGAAAAATATCAAAACAAAATCCACGCAGATGATAATGACAAAGAGACTGACAACGCTTTTAGACTATATGCTCAAACACATCCAGATTTCAATTTGAATGAACCACAACTATCTAACTATTATAAACCAAGTAATAATCAGAAACAATATGAAATGGCATATGTGGGAGGTGGTATCATGGCTATAACATATATAGCTACTAAACTCGCATAAAAAGATATCATATATTATAAATCATAAGATGGAAGTTGACCCAATAGAAGAAATTCCAGATGATAAGAATCCTTTTGATCACGATAATATTGGTTATGATGATGACGACTATAATGCTTATGAAATGACTCAAATGACATCAACTAATTTGCCTCACCATCACACTACTGAAGAAACATCATTTTGGAATAGTGACTCTAAAACACAATTAATAACTAAGGAAGATAAAGCGAATTTCGCTTGGGAAAGGATTCAAGATAAGTTTCCTAGTTCCAACCCAAGTAAAGCCTCATACTTTGCTACTATTGATGAATATGATAGAGTCATGGTAAAGACTAAGAGACTAGGTGGTAAATGGTATCCTCTGTTTAATGCAGCAGGTGAAATAAACGAAAAATTACCTAAAACGATTACTAGGAGTCTTGGTCCACCTGCTGCAAAAATTGTAGATGACATCAATGAAAAGATATTAAAAGATAAACGAAAAATTAAACAATTAGAACAAGATATAGACAACATTTCTCAAGCTGAAACTGATATCGTTAGAGAAAAGTTAAATAAATCACTTCGAGAACAGATCATAGAAAAAGAATATGAGATCGAACAGATGGAACATGTGAATGAAGTAATAGAAGGGCGCATGTCTCTAAGAGATCGTATAAAAGCTATATTCAAAAAATATGGTTTTACAGTCATTGCTGTCCTAACAGCTGTTGGAGTTACTATTGGAGTAATCGTTAATAGCCTAACGAGTGGACTATCATCTGTTGCAAAAGGTATTGGAAATGGTTTGAAAACTATTGGAAAGAAATTAGGTGAATTATTACCTGGAATGATTGGAGCAATTGCATCCTTTATTTTTAGAACAGCTGGAGAAGTCGTTAGCTTTTTGGCTAAAAATGCATGGCTTCTTATTGTAGCCGTAGTTGTTTATTTCATAGAAAGATATAAAAATAAAAGATAGACTATATAGTATAATGGTAGTATTATATATTGAAAAAATAAAATGTGATGAGACTATGTATCTCGAGAACCCAATCCAAGTTAGGAGGCACATTTCTATTATTAGCTGTAATTTTAATAATCATTTACATGATCTTATGAATGAAGGTATAGTTTCTGATACATATGGTAATGTTAGACTTCGTATTCCCCAAGGAAATTATACTATAGAAAGTTTTAAGATTACCATAAGTAAAGCTGTTTCCCTTGGTGATAAGCCAATCAGTATAGAAACCTTAAAAAGTAAAACCTATCTTATTCCTAATGAAAACCTCACACTAAATGAGAGTTTAGCTAAACTACTTACTATGAATAGGAGTCTAAAAGGGGGATCTCGAAATGAGATTAAGATTACAAAGAGCCCTAATGTTATATATATCCACTGCAATCTCATCAATCCAACACGAGTAATAAAAGAAACTGAATATTCACAAATCTTAACATCATTAGAACTAAATAAAAAAGTAGAAAAGGTATCCCATACTTCTAATAATTCACTCAATATTAGAGAGGTTGATTATATTAATAGCATTCGTTTATGGGTAACAGATAGTGATAATAACATGATCAATTCTGGAATATATCCAATGCGAATTGTGTTAGAAGTCATTTAGAAAGATGAAAATATAGATCATATATGATAGTACTATATATTGAAAAAATAAAATGTGATGAAACAATATATCTAGAAAATCCCATTAAAGCTATGAACCAAATTTCGTTGGTTAGCTGCAACTTCGATGATTATCTATATAATCTTACTAGTGATGGCTCAATTTTCGATAAGCAAGACAACATGATAGCTAGATTCACTAAGGGATACTACGATACACATAAAATCATAACTACCATACACAAATCTGGAGCAGTAAATAGTGGCTCACTATCCTTGGAAGCTATAAAAGGTATACCATACCTAATACCAAATAAAGACATCACACTAAATGATAGCTTAGCTAAACTACTTGGACTTGATACGATCTTAAAAAGTGGATCAAAAAGTGTGATTGAAGTTGTAGAAGTATATGAAGCAATATATATCCACTGCAATCTCATTGATCCAACACAAGTAATAAAAGAAACCAAATATTCACAAATTCTAACATCCATAGAACTAACTAAAAAAGGAGAAAAGATAACCTACAATCCTAGTAACTTACTACGTACTAGTATTATAGGAACCGATTATATTAATAGCATTCGTTTATGGGTAACAGATAGTGATAATAACATGATCAATTCTGGAATATATCCAATGCGAATTGTGTTAGAAATCGTTTAAACGAAAGATGCTACTATTAATCATATGATTGACTACGATTCGATTTACCCAGATATACCGCTACAAGTCACTGGAGAAAACTTTAGACTTCATAAGGTAAATACGGTCCTATCGGAATTAGGAGCTGAAATAAAATATTATGAAAAGGTACGAAAGAAATACGTTAGAATACGAGGAATAACCCACAATCTTTCCGTAGGTGCTGGCTTACTTTCAGTTATCTTAACGAGTTCTGCAGTAGCGACTTCTTTGACAGGATTTGGTGCTGTCATTGGACTCCCAGTAGGAGTAGTTGGTGGTTTGTGTGGTCTAGTTTCAGCTTCTTCTGCAACAGCTACTAAAGCTCTAACCAAGAAGGTGTCCAAACATGAAAAAACAGTAATGTTAGGAAAAGCAAAACTAAACACAATACGTGACCTAGTATCGAAAGCATTGAATGATAACAAGATCAGTGATACAGAATTCGAATTGATTATGGTTGAATTTAATAAGTATGAAGACTTGAAAGGTGAGATCCGACAAAATATCCGAAAAGAGGAATTAAAAAAAAGAACCAATACTATAGAGAAAACCGATACACAGAAGATACGAGAGGAAGTAAAACAGGAACTATTAAAACAACTAGAGAAATAACGCACTCCTATGATGTAACACCTTATGGAGGTTTCATCCATAAATTTAGATATGAAAAGTATTAAATGATATAAAACGATGTCTCATATCATAAATATGGCTTCGAAGAAATTGATCGAAGTATGGAATAGTTTCAAGCAACGCTATCCTAACGCTGACCTAAGTAGATTCTATAAGGAAGCCACTGAAGAATATGGTACTACTTATTATAACGTATACTTCAAAGGACCAATTATGGATCATGGTGTGTGGGGCGATAAGAAATTCATTGATGATCCTAGTTCTTTAACGAATGCTGATAAGAAGGCTATGAGAATAGCTCTAGAACCGCCAACATCATTTCCAGATTCCTTATTACCAACTACACACAAGTATCCAATCCCTGGAATCTCACTTACACAAACAGCTTTGGATATTGCACCATCATTGAAAGAAATGAAGATATACGTTTCCCTAACTCAGTATTTTATCATAAAGTTTAGAAACATCTTCAAAGATTGCACAGTGACTTTCAAATCTGCTAAACAGTCAAGACGTTGGTTGAGTAAGCCCGACTTTGGATATTGGCCACAACAATTAAACTTTGCTGTATGGTGTGCTACTTCTGGTTGCGGAATAAGTCTACAAGAACAGTATCCTCCAGTTGTTCAAGGATTTATCAAGTTTCATGTTTACTATACTATACGAAGAATCCTATATGAATTGGGAACACCATTACCAGATGATCATATTTTTAATCAAACAAATAACCGTTATAGTAAGGTTACTTTCGAACGATTATGTAATGAATTCGATATTCCTTCCAATCCAGACTTCAGGTGGAAAGGAGGACGCAATAATGGACTCGGTGATATATTTCTATATTATTCAGGTGAGGGTTACGAAAATGTTCATGAAATTCGTGGATACGATATAGATGCTAACTTATATCCCAGCCCAGACGGAGAACTATTCTCTGATGAGGGTGGTAAGTCAGACCAAGGAAATCTCATTTCATTTATCCGTAATGATGACCATGATGGTAAACAATATTCTTGGTTCGTTCCAAATAAAGATAGTGGATTAACAATAGCTGGTATGGGTAGATTAAATAGATCAGCAGAGGCTTTTGTCTATTGCATATTAGGTTCACAAGTGGATACGCGATCAAGTATTATTGGTACTGGTGGAAGTGCTATTGAGACACAACAGGAAATGCTATCACTTTTTGAAAGCGCTGTAATTGAAGGTAGTATATCAATGAGTATACAACGATATCAATTAGCTGTTCAAGGAGCGAAATTGAGACTAGACTTAGCCATTGCGCCAGGAATATGGTTGATGCCATCTAATCTCATTATAAATACACAAAGTGTAGTAGGATACAATAATAAATTATTGAAAGCTACAAATGATATGACATTTGGAGCTAACGACTCAGTAAATAAGAAAGTAGAACCTATAGTATTAAAACATAATATAGGTAAAGTTAAACTGCCACATCAATATGGCAATAAACCAATAGTGAAGCCTATAATAAAGAAACCACAAATAATACTTACATCATCCTCTCACGAAACTAATTTAATTGTACTAACAATAGCAGCAGCAGGAGTAGGTTGGTATCTATTTGCCTAAGTGTCTCTTCTTGTGAACATACTTACTACCATTCTTTATTACTGCATTGCAATCAGGACAAATGTATTCTCTTTGTCGCCATTCCTTACTTATCACCTTCCGCATTTCCTTTAGTTCAGATTCTGGTAATTTCTCTTTCTTTCGTTCATAAGATGATTTCTTACAATCTTCTGGTAGTTCATCTCTTTCTACATATTCGAATGTATATCTACACTCGTCTATCTTCGATATACCACTTTTACAATTATTTAATCCTTCACAAACCATCTTGACTATACCAGCATTGATTCCAAGATGTTGCTGAATAGCATACATACTATTGAAGTATGTTACTTTATCCGTATCACAATTGGTAGTTTTTACGCTCTTCTTATTCTTATGATTATCTTTAACGAATGAGTAATCTCTAATCTTTCCATTAATGATGTCTTCATTAATAGGAGGTATTTCTTTATTATCATTCATCTCTCAATAATACATTATGGTGCCATCCCTTTAAGTATCATACGAGATCATTTCCATATGGCTCTATTGCTTTATAAACTTTAGTTATAGTGGCTTCTGACACTTGTAACTTATCAGCTAACTCTTTCTTTGTAATTGCTAAATTATTTATGTTTATTGTTAATAGGACACATCCAACAGCTATAGAACGTGGTGCATGCATTATTGCGATATTTAGCTTTTGAACATTTCTTACAATTTTCACAGTTTGATCTATAAGTTTTTGTCCAAAGTTAAGGATTTTACAGAATCGTAGAATAAAGTCATCAGGAGAGTCATACTTTAATTTTCTCATGAATTTAATGTCCTTAGTTAATTTCATAAAGACCTTGCGTCCCTTTGTCATTTCTTTTTGATTAAGATTGAATAATGTAGCTATTTCTTTCGATGATCTAGTGTCATTATTCTTTTTGCATGCAAAGAGAACACAATTTGCAATGACACTTCTCCTATTCGTTCCTCTTATAATGATGCTCTTTTTAACATTATCATCATTTAAGTAATATTGTAAACTTATTTCTTTGAAGAGAAATTTAGCATCATCCACAATATATTTTAGAATACCAATGCTTCTACATTTCTCCCCAATATCTTTTAAAACCATATACAGACTCCTCTCTCTATATGGCATTTGTAACCATCTATTTAGTGTTTGTAGTTTACCATATCTATTACCACCAATACTTGTACCAAGGGATGATTGGGGTAAGAGTGGATTGATTGGACCACTGCTCCTATTTATACCTGAAGTTTCACCTCCTTCATATTTACTCCATTCAGGACTGTTATCTAGGATGTAATCTTGCACTTGACCACATTTGGTACAGACACTTATGCCTCTTTCCGTGTCCCTTATTATTGTGTGTTCATGTTTATTTGACTCTTCTTCTTCTTCTTCTTCCTCACATATGTCGAAGTAGTATAAGTCATCCAGTGTATAAATGGAATTAAATCTTTTCATTTCTAATCTTAGAAAATGAAAAGATTTAATTCCATTTATACTGCTCGATGATTCGTAGTAGTCTATCTTGGCCTTGCTTTAGTTGTTCAAGTCGTTCCAATTGTTCAGTTTGCTTTTGCTTTAGTTGATCAATTTGCTCTTGCCTAAATCGTTCGATTCGCCCTAACTGCTTAATTTGCTCTTGTTTAAATTGTTCAATTAGATTTTGTTTGGGTTGTTGCTCTAACTGTTCAATTTGCTCTAACTGTTCAATTGCCTCTTGATTAAATTGTTCAATTTGCTCTAACTGTTCAAATTTCTCTTGATTAGATTCTTCTTGTCTAAGTTGCTCTAACTGTTCAATTGCCTCTTGATTAGATTCTTCTTGTCTAAGTTGCTCTAACTGTTCAAATGTCTTTTGATTGGGCAGTAGGATTCCCTCTAACTGTTTGGGTTGCTCTAACTGTCTTGGTTGCTTAATTTGCTCTTTCTCAAGTTTCTTCTCTTTCCTACGTTCTCTAACTCGCGCATTTCGTTTATCTTTCTTAAGCTGTTCATCAGATTTTTTAGGTTGCTCTTCCTTAATTTGTTCTATAAGCTCAATTTGATTCTCTTCTTCAGATTGATTGCCTTCTTCGGATTGCTCCAACTCTTCTTCAGATTGGTTCGACTCTTCTTCAGATTGCTCCAACTCTTCTTCAGATTGATTGCCTTCTTCAGATTGGTTCGACTCTTCTTCGTATCGTTCTTGTCTAAGTTGCTCTTCCTTGACTCGTTTCTCTTTCTTTACTTGTTGCTTTCGTAGTTTAGGTTGCTCTTCCTTATCCATTTCTTCTAAGCGTTCGAGTTGTTGCCTTTCTTCATTCCGCCTTTCACAATGTTCATTCATTTCTTTTTTCTTCTCCCTATTTAACTGTTTAGACTTTGCTTCTAATTGTTTTACTGATAGGCCACTAGATACGGGGTCTAAACCAAATACATTAATATGCTCATTTATTAATTTATTGTTCATATCATAATCAGATTTAGTTTCATCATAAATGGATGCTAAATTGCTTACTTGTTTTGTCCCTTTTAATATATTTTCTAAATCTCTCTTATCTTCTTTTTTCTTCTTCTGATTCGATAAATATTTATTGAGCTCGTAAATATCACCTTCTAGTTTCAATAAATTATACTTGAGTTTATCCTTTGCTTCTATCATTTTATTGAACCCTTCCATGATTATCTTCACTATTCTCATTTCATTATCTTTTATTACTACTTTTTCTAAGGATGCAATGGCACTCTCTGATAATGCATGCTTGTCATTTGGTTTTCTCTTTGGTGATGGACATTCACCTTTTGCTCCTCTCTTTGGTAGTATATGCTTATCTTTTGGTTTACTACTTTTATTAATTGGTATAGTATCTATACTAGGTTCTTCTATAGCATCCTTCAATCCTCTTTCGATATGCTCTAATTCTTCTTCCAGGATGCTTCTTTTGTCTAATTCCTCCTCTAAATCTTCATTGATTCGTTCCTTGATTGCTTTCCCTTTTGCTTTCTCCACAGATCTAGTCAATGAGTTGATCCTCTTCCTTACTTCTTTTAATTCGTCTTCTTTTTTAGATTCTATTTTTTTGATATCTCGGTATTCTTTTTCACTTCCCTCCATTTCAATATTATTATTAAACATCACCTACTTATATAGTAAATTTAAATAAGGTCAAGGTCAAGGTCAAGGTCAAGGTCACGTGATCGACTTCATCGAGAAAAAAAAAGATATCATGTGACCTTGGCATTCCATTCGTGGGCGTGGTCAATTAGGGCGTGGTCACATTCCTGGAATTCCATTCTAAACCGGTTTCTTGGAAATCCACTTTTAACTGCATTCCTGAATACCACTTTAAACCGGTTTCTTGGAATTGACATTACTGGCGCAATTTGTGAATTGACATTACTGGCGCAGTTTGAGTCACGTGATCGAATTCCTGGAATCCAGTTTAAACCGGTTTTCTTGGAATCATTAAAATATGAATAAATTAACAGTAGGAGGAAAAGGCAGACTTCTGGCGACGTCTTTTGATATATTTTGAATTACTGGCGCTGCGCCAGTATTTCATAATATTTCAAAAACTGCGCCAGAATCGGCCTTTTCCCCCTACTTCACGTGTATTCAGTCACCCGACCAATAGCACTAAATATTATAATTTCCTTGAGTTATAGTTACGATGACGGAAAACATTATTTTAAGTTGTGTTTTAAGTAAGAAAAAAATACTGAACTGTTTAGCTTCTAAACTTGTTTATTTCTTTATAAATTTGAAATGAAAAGGCAAACAAAATGCCCCCCAAAAGACTCTTTCAATATGCTAATGTCATCAATGTAGTTGTCATCGTGAAAGTTGTCCTAGTACGAAAATGCTCTGCCATATCAACGAAAATCTACTTTAATTCAAGTCGTCACAAGTAGCCACGATACTCCGGTGGGAGGAAGTGACGTAAAAACGTCACTTCCGTAAATGCAAACAAGATGGCGGCACCCAGGTCTTCGCAGGGCCAATTTTGAGGAGCTCGTTCTCAACGCTGAAAAAGTTTTGTTAAATTTTAATACATGTACATTTACTGAGCAAAGTACATCTGAAATATGCTTTTGAGCCCAAATGTGTTTTTCACTTGGGTATCTCTTTAACTTAAAATGTATAATAAAACAATTATTGAATTTGGTTTTCGCAGACCTGTCTTGATAATTTTCACTATCATGCTCAACCTCATCCAATAATTGCCTATTATTGCCGTACGTTTATTACATCACCATGGCAACTAAACTAATAACCACTCACCCTGGAGGGGATGGCAGATTATGACAGCAACACACTTGGCTGCAGTCTGTTTGCAGGTCTATGAAGACGGGAGGAAAAACATTTTATTTCATATTAAAAATAATAAAGTTGTTATATATTAAACAATTATTATACTGGTTATATAGTTACTGTATCTTGTCAACATAACCCAAGGAAGAATGTTTGATAATGTTTCAAAAATTAGTCCTTTCTCTCAGTTTTTGTAATTTAGTCTGCAAAAGAAACCATCATTAGAAATGAATATAAGAGTATTTACCTCCACTGTAAAATCTGTTGCTTCATCTTGAAAACTCTGAAAGAACAGACACATTATAATTATGTAAACATAGAGTCATACAACTGTTAATTCACACAACTCAAGTCATTCAGCTGAGCAACTAAGGCATGACTACTGCTCACATGGGATGGTCGCTCACAGCCACAAGATATTCAATAGAAAAGAAACTTAACAAACCCTTTCCACTGGTTCCAGAGTAAAAGAGTCTTTTGGAGTTTCATCTTTACTTTGTAGAGCCTCGAGAGAAACAGAAGAAAGGCTTAATTGTTACACAATGTTCTACAGTATCATTACTAAAATATGTTCTTACATACATGTCAATAGGGAATCATTCTTAA
This sequence comes from Actinernus sp. WN-2022, assembly GCA_030867875.1. Taxonomy (NCBI): domain Eukaryota; kingdom Metazoa; phylum Cnidaria; class Anthozoa; order Actiniaria; family Actinernidae; genus Actinernus; species Actinernus sp. WN-2022. The sequence continues at coordinate 107,275,831 of JAOWCC010000577.1, read as the reverse complement.
TTGGCTTATTTTAGAAAGGTAAATTTTATTTTAGAATAAAATGGAAGTACAGCATAGTCTTCATGCTTGCTCAAACACCCAAGACCAAAAGATTTAAATTCAAAACAGTCTGTCAAATTCCTTATTCCATAACTGGTAATTCCCGATTCGATAACCAGTTTCACATCACAAAGCACCATTTTCCCAACTGGTATACAGCAAACTTGAAAGGGCAGGCATGATTATGGGGTGAATATTAGACCACACGTAATCTAACCCTTGGGGGGCCATCCATACCTACTCATACCTTTCTCATTTCAGAAATCAGTAATAACCTCATAGCCAGGGCTTATATACACTTTAACTTACTTTTAAAGCAGCGTCATTGATCAATGTCCCTACCAAACCAGATAGCACCCTAATTTGACAAAAAAATCAATAATGTTAAATTCTGGGAAGTATGAAAAGAAGGAGAATTGGACTGGTGAAGAGCAACCTGTATTGTCAAGATAAAGTTGTAAATCAACTTCTTGAACTCATGAATAGTTAATGAGAGCTTTTAGTCAATCATTGAACTATATTCTGTCATGTGTTTGAGCTTTGATACACTGGTGAAACACTGGTTCAAACTTACTAGTGTTTGGTCAGATTTCCAACACTAATGATCAACATTTCTTAATCTAAATATTCATAACACTAACAACACTAAGTAACAGGGATGACATGGGCATGGCTTTACACAAGGAGAAGTTAAAGAAAAGCTGGAAATAAAAACAGCATACAGAGTGTCTCCAACTATCAACCTTAACTTCTAGTCCACTGTCCTTTCCACTACACTATCAGACACTTTTGTTGAAATGAGGAATAGAAAATAACCGTATCAATTATTGTATCAAACAAAATACCTAGCAAAAACACTTAAAGTGCAGGTATCGCCATAAATCAACATGAACTCTTTTTGCCCCAAATTCTATTTGTGATATACATGTACTTCAGTTGTCTAACTTAGTTTTCTTTGAGAGGCAGGAGCAGAAATTAAACTAGAATAAATGCTACCCAAATTGTGGGATTGATTCATCTTGTGATGTCTCAATGAAAACCTATGGGAGGGAGTTGATTCATCTTATGATGTCACAGGATCCATGAAAAGTAACCAAAATTAGGGATTAAATGCCAGAAATGTTACAAAATTTGCAAGATTAATAGTAACCTTTTTGTGAGGAACGAACACGGTAGTACAATATGAATTCTTATGACATGATACTTGCACTTTAATAATTATAGTGCAATGATGTTTCATGTGGATATTACTTCCTAATGATCCAATAATACTAGTATTAATATTAATGTCATTCATGTAAGAAATTACTTCAAACACTGTCTTGTTCTTCATGTTACATCAGGGGATTCCAAATACCTCAAGGCTGTACTACTCAAGTTTCATTGTTTTCTCAACATTTGGATTCCCTGATGGAAAACTCGCTCTCATGTTTGACATAGTACTTCTCAAATTCATTAATAATTCATGATAGTCATCCAATGGAGGAACTGTATTTGGTCACATGCATGGGTCTTGATACCGGGTGAAACTCTTGTTCGGAAGCTTCGTCAGGTTGATGCATCTTGACATCCAATGAAACACCAGTTTCAAATGTACTATAGTGTTTGATCATATTTCCAACCCTAGTGATCAATATTTCTTAATCATCATATTCATGAACCACTAATTAATTACATACTGATAAACTACAAGTAAGGAGCAAAGAAGTAAAGAACGACATAGAAAGAAAAAGTATGTCTCCACTGGAGTTCGAACCTCGACCCTTCCGACTGCTTGTACTAACTCTTTGCCACTACACTACTAGTACGCTAGATGAAATCACTGCCATCAAAAAAGAATAATAAGCTATCTATTGAATAATTATATACACCAGTTAAATGGTAAACAATAATTGCTAATGAAGTTTGAAAAGAAGCATAATTATGTAAATTTTCGGTTTAGCATTCACATGAGAAGACACTTCAAACACTCATTGTTCGTCTTTCATCAGGGGATTCCAAATATTTCGAAAACAATAAAACCCTTGAGGCTATGCCTCTCGGGTTTCAATTGTTTTCTAAATATTTGGAACCCCTGATAAAAGACTCCAATTCGTGTTTGAAAAGTTCTTCTCAAACTCATGAATAGTTAATGAGATCAAGAGTTATGAATCAGGTCATCCCATAATTTTTGGTCAGGTGCACATTTCTTGAAACCCAATGAAACACTATGTGAAGATCACTTGCGATTTTAAAATGTTATCAAAATCATTAGTGTTCTTCCTCTGGCTTTCTATTAGGCATCAAACACTTGCATCTTAACTACCGGTAAGAGACATGAAGGAAAAGATGAACATATGAATGTCTCTCAAACTATCCACTTCATGATTGCTCCAGGCTTCTAGTCCTCTGTGTTATGGACTGCCATGGTTAATAATTATAGAGGATTGGCACCAATTAAACTTGGAACTCAACTTTATTCGCCATCCGGCTTATGGCCATTTTACCAATAATCAACAGGCGTGGGGGACTGGGTCCTAAAACATACAGTGCGAACACTACACTCTGTATTGTCTACTATATGCTATCATATCAGGCACATTTGTTGAAGTTACCAAGAGAAAATAACAATGACAAGCCTTGTGATGAGTCTGTGCCTCTTGAGATTCATTTGCTTTCTTGGTGTTTTGATACCGGTAGTCAAACACTTGAACTCATTTTTTATATAATTATTACTTGTAGATTTTCTTTTCATTTTTACATATTTTTTAATGTCTGCCTCATCTGTATGTCCTACGACTTAAAGACTCTCTGTTGTGGCCATTATGCTTTGAGAATTAAGGTGTCACTTAATGTGACTTACATACCTTCTGGAAATATTTAAAAACAAAAGATACTAAATTATATTGCTAGATTTTTAAAGTGCAACTAACCCCTTTTGCATTTTTTATACATATATGAATCTTTGAAAGGTTTTGAGCAGTTAACTGTGAAGAAATTTTTGGCTTACAAAGAATACTCTATGTTCTAGGCTTGTTTGAAATCATTGGTGAAAAATTTACCTTTCCTGACCCGTGACAACGTAAGAAAAAGCCTGGGTCAATTCTGTTTCTTACGTCACCTCATTAATGCATTATTCTCCATGCATGGTGCCTTTCTATCACAACAACATCGATATATAGAGAATTCATACAGTACAAATATGCGAGTTGTTAGTAAAGTTATTACTCGGGCTGCCTGTGTCAGGCACAAATCTTAATCTGCAGGCCGTAATTTTTTTTGTTCAGTGCAGCAAAATTTCTGTGCATGCGTTAAATTATGCATTAATTGTTCTTTATAGTTCTTTAATACAATGAGCAGACTGAAGTTTTGGGAATGAGTGTAAAGCTTTTAATTAGAGATCCAACAGGCATTTCGTAATCTTTAATCCAACAAATACCAATAATGGACTCGTAATAGCTCATCATGTTTAGCAAGAACAGCAGATAAAGTTACACAGAGGCACACAAATTGACATAGCTCCAACACAGGATGGACAGGATACAACTTATAATATGGTACAAATATAAACATACATTTGAGACAATCATGTATTAGTACTCGGAACCTGCAGTATAACAGAACAGCAGACTAAATTGTGAACGTGTGTTACATGAATAAGTAGTGTTTAAATTAAAAGGTCAACTACGAGAAAAACAAAAATATAAAATTACATATATCCCAGGGGAGCAGAGAATGAAAGTCACTGTGCTACGTACTGGCCACTCCTAAAGACTGCTAAATTCAGCTAATAATTCTTCCCTTTGCTTATTACTAAGAGGATTTCAAATGAAAGTGTATTTCATCTTCAATCTCATGTGGCCCGAGTGTAAGCACAGATGGGCTCTTGTTTTAGACCAAATGCTCAATATTTATTCAACTTATTGCAAAGTCGAATGAATTAGATGACATAAGAAACAGAATCGGCCCAGGCTTTTTCTTATGCGGTAAGGGGTCAGGAAAGGTCAAATTTTAACCATTTAAAACAAGCGTAGAACATAGAGTATTCTTTTAAAGCCAAAAATTTCTTTACAGAACTACTCAAAACCTTTCAAAGATTCATACATGTATGTATACAAAATATTTGCAAAAGGGGTTAGTTGCACTTTAAGTTTTCAAGCTCAGAATTTCATATCATAAAAATTATGTGAAATTCGCTCGATTTCCACAAAGTGTAATGGTTGACAGAGAGTCTTTACTTCAACTCTTAATATAAACATTTTAAAGGAAAAAGTTGTTGTTGATCCATGGTTGTTTTTCCATGGTCTGAATAGCTAGTTACAAGTGGATATTGGTGACAAGCTACATGTATCATCAATATTAACAAATACATGTAATATCATTGATTACCTGGGTACTACACCTTTATACAATCCAATAAATCCATCTGTTTTCCTAATGTGTGCCACTGAAAAAAATTCAATACAAGTTGTCAGATTTCCCCTGGTGACCCCAGACAAAAAAATGAGGATTGCCTACAATTTAAATGGTAAGCAACCAACATAATGTATTTCCCCCAATACCTACTGTAGCCTAGGCAACACTGAATCCATTCAGTGGTTTCATTAGAAACCAGCAGGGGTTATAATATATGCTGGCTGTGGTTCACTAAAGTGCAAGTAAAGCCATAATTAAAAACAACATGAACTCTCTTTTTGCCCCAAATTCTATTTCTGATAATTATACTTTAGTTGTCTAACTTAGTTTTCTTTGAGAGGCAGGAGCAGAAATTAAACTAGAATAAATGCTATCCAAATTGTGGGATTGATTCATCCTGTGATGTCACAAAGAAAACCTATGGCATTCTATTGTAGAAGTTTTCTCTAGGGAGGGAGTTGATTCATCTTATGACGTTACAGGATCCAAGAAAACTAACCAAAATTAGGGATTAAATGGCAGAAATGTTACAAAATTTGCAAGATTAATACCTTTGTGTGAGAAACAAACACAATAGTACAATATAATTGTTTTTACATGATACTTGCACTTCAAGGACAGTGGCCCCTATTGCTAGTGTGCATATTTTCTGCATATACAGGGTGTCCCAAAAGTTTGTTCCTCTACTTTACAGGCCTGTATTTTATTATATCTTGACTCACGGAAAATCTTTTTCATAAAAAACATTTATAGAAACCATCTAGTTTAATGTTCTTATTACTTACGGGCTTAAAAATGGCCCATTTTTTTTGGCTTTTTACATTTTCCCGCCAAAACATGTGATTTGGAATCGCGCGTGTGTACATTTCCTGCCAATTTAATTCTCATTTTGCAGCCCCGAGTTGCTCAAATGTTTCTGTCGTTTTTAGCGGCTTATTATTAAAGATGAATCCTCCGTCTCAAAGCAAAAAAGTTAACCTATTTACAAGCACAAATATCTATACTTAGATCTTCTGGTCTATCTGTTCAAGAAATCGCCAAAAAAATAATATAAAAAACCGAACGTTGGGTAGTAAAATGGTCGTCCAGAGGCAAAGATTTTGAAGACAAGAAATGAAGTGGACGACCTAGGGTCCTAAACAAAGTGGCTAAGAAAGTCCTTGAGAAGGCAAAGTATAAACGTGGAAAATCAGCAAGGCAGCTATCACAACATTTAGCAAGTAAAGGCTTTAGTGTCAGGCTAAAAAACTCTTGTCTGGAGATTTATGAAAAGCAAAGATTGGAAACCTCTTAGATGGCAAAAGAAGCCACTGTTGACTGCAAAACAATGTGCAGCTCGGCTAAAATTCGCTAAAAATATAGAAAACTGACTGCAGAAGAATGGGATGATTTTCTCTTTTCTGACGACGAATGTCCGAAGTATCTGTTTCAGTTCAGTGCATAACCCCAAAAATGACATCGTCTGGGGATCGCAAGAGAGCCAAGTACCCCCTGCCTACCAAGTCTAGCAAAGCTCGAAATGGATGATCTGGCCTGGGGCGGAATGACAGGCCGTGGTCTGACCTATATTCACTTTATTCCACAAGGACAGACTGTAACTGCTGATTATTATACAACCATCTTACTAGAGAAAGTAGTTAAGCCTCTTCTTTGCCGTAAATCTACAAATGAAACAGCAGTTAAAAGAAAACTGTTCAGCTCTAACCGTAACATGACATTCGTTCTAGATGGGGCACCACCTCGCACAGCTAAGGCCACGCAAACGTGGTGCGAAAAGAACTTGCCCAATCTTATTGAGAAAGCAGAATGGCCAGGTAACTCACCAGACATCAACCCGATCAAGAATCGTTGGGGTATAATAGATGAATTTGTATACAAAGATGCTATCCGGAAGAACTGAAAAGACGGCTCAATTGCAAGCATGGAAAAACATCCCGTTTTCAACCGCTACGAGATTTATCTCACTCGATGCCGTGGCGGCTACGAAAAGTGATAAAAACCAAAGGAGGCCATGCAGGCTACTGAAATTACGTACCGGTATATAAACAGTGTACATAGCAGGAAAGAACTCCTAGTACTTTCAGTTATATAGCGCTTGTTAATCAAAAGTTATTTTAGTTGAAATCAGAGGAACAAACTTTTGGGACACCCTGTAAGCCTCAGTACATGGGTCTTGCAAGTCCACCCGTAGTCATGTAAGCTCGATTGTGGAAATAAAATAAAAATTGCAACATTTTGTCAGTGGCTTGTAAAATATGTTGACCTCATTTTTTTGCATTTTTTTTTTTACAAGTCATTATCCTGCCTGGATAAAATGAGGACAGAAAGTGGAACAGTACATTCTCTCGTACTTGGCTGAAGCGACGTATTTCGGTGTCCGGAGGCAGAATCAATTTGCGATCTGCCCGCAAATCCTGCGATTTTGAATGAAGCGAGTTTACCGCCATATTGAATATCCCAGCATGCAACACTCGATAAGACAAATGTTATACTTGCCAGGGAGGGCTTATTACTTTTTTAAATTAGTATAAAATTGTCAAGGTCGGCAGAAATAGGCAGCAAAAAAATAAGAAACCGGCCTTTGTAACTTAAAAAAAACAGAACATGGTGACCCCTGTTATTTATGTTATCAATTTAAAGCAGAAAGACAGTTTAGCGTTTGGGTAATAAATATATAATTTATATTTTAGAGAGAAAACTGCATGGTTATAATTGATTATTTAACCAAAAATTGGATACCTGTCAAAGTTGATTATGGCACTGACATAATTAATTATTTTTATATTTTTATAATCCATTAACATGGCCTTAGGTAATTAAGCTGTTACCTGCAGTGAGGACACCCCATTTTGAGTCTTCTGACTCATATTTAGATAAATCATGCTTCATTCTTGGAAAATAAAAATATATTTTTAATTTTTTTTTAAGTGCCGAGTCAGCATTATTTTACAACATTTAACCTGTTACCCCCAAATTTTTGGGGGATATGTGACCTAAAATGCCCACATGGTCATAAAAAGAAAAAATACCTTTGTATTAGGGGCCACCATCCTTAAGGACTGGCTAATTCATGGTAAAATGATGGCTAAAATATGTATTTTGATATAATTATCTCCAACCTCCTAACATTTGTATCTTTCATTGTACAACCCATTCCTGGATAAATAATGAAACTTTGTGTCAGCTTACTGTATGCGAAGAGGCCTGGTAATCTGTAGACTTTGTTACCAAATACTGTTGTAGATACTGTGGGTGGCAGAGGCTCATGTCCAACCTAAAATGAAAACGGTAATGAGTGAGATTCTGGTGGCAAAAATTCCCAAGAAAGTTGTAAATGTAGGTGGAGGTTGGGGCTATAACACCCCCACCCCTCCCCCACCTTCCCTAATGAACTGTCCTCCCTCCACTCTCATATCAAGGGGGAGCTAGGGTGGCGCAGTGGTTAAGCACTTCGCCTCTCACCTTGTGGCCCAGGTTCGAATCCCGAACGCGGCGCCATATGTGAGTTGAGTTTGTTGGTATCTCGCCCTTGCTCCGAGTGTTTTTCTCCGGGTTCTCCGGTTTTCCTCCCTCCTCAAAAACCAACCTAAATTCCAATTCGACCATGGAGTTCATCGGAATACTTAAACATAAGCCTCTGGCTTGGGAGACCCGGTAACGGCTTCCTGTATCTTCGACATAAAATAAACCATTTTTATTTATTTTTATTTTTAAGTCTCTATTAAATGTAGCCACAGGATGTCACTGGGTTATAATATAAACATGCTCACCCTCTATCGAGTCTTAATTTTTTTTTTCATTTGCTTCTTTTTACTTTGCTTGACATGTATGTCCCCTATTTCTGATTTTGCCAGAGTTACCCCCAAATCCTGGTGACAAACCTGGTAGGTACATGTATGCTTTTGTGTGGCATATTAGCACCACATGCCACTTCTCCCAGGATTCATACCTTAGTAAATTGCTCTCTTCAGGCTTCAAGTGTATTGTATTGAGCAGGTACATGTACATGTATTGTGCCTATCAAAATAATGATGTGTTTTCACCCCATGAAGCATTCAAACCCTAAAACTCCAGCCAAACTATTGAACAATATATACGGATTGCATGACCCAACTTTGGTCAATCCAAAATGTTTCTACCATTGTCATCCCATCACAGGCAGCCCAAGTTCTGTATATGTACTGTGTGACTAATAATACTGTTTTCCCATATCAGATATCGTGTACTAGAAAAAAAATGAAAACAATAAAATATTGAACTTTGAAGAACTTGTCTTGTGTTATCAAGTGTCCTTAAGTATCATATTTCAATCTTAGCGCTCTGGGACCTGTTTTAGTACGTTTTCTAGCTCGCTCTTTTTCTTGTTTACTCTGTACTAAATGTATATATATATATTATTATTAGAAAGGCAGGAAACCGTTATTTCAATACGCTTACCTCTATGCCTCGATTTCCCCCCGAAAAGATGCTCCAATTGATCCCAAATTCCCGGTGGTTATCAATCTCTGGGCGGGAAATCATTATTTGGAAGTCTTTTGACAAAACCTTTCTTAAAAATGGAGAAATTCCCAGCTTAAAAACAACAAATCAAGATTCTTGCCGTGGACCGATGCGAGGACGGTACAGCCTCAGACCTCGTGACCAAAAGCATGACTTCAGCAAGACCCCCCGTGATGCAACATGATCCTCTCAGGGGGAGAGTACCGCCAAAAAAACAATTTCGCGGCATGTCACAGCGTTTTGCAGTACCCTCCCCCTGAGAGGATCGTGTTGCATCACAGGGGGTCTTGCTGACGTCACACTTTTGGTCACAAGGTCTGAGGCTGTACCGTCCTCGCATCGGTCCACGGCAAGAATCTTGATTTGTTGTTTTTAAGCTGGGAATTTCTCCATTTTTAAGAAAGGTTTTGTCAAAAGACTTCCAAATAATGATTTTCCGCCCAGAGATTGATAACCACCGGGAATTTGGGATCAATTGGAGCATCTTTTCGTGGAAAAATCGAGGCATAGAGGTATTACAGTGTATTGAAATAACGGTTTCCCGCCTTTCTAATATATATATATATATATATAGTACAGAGTAAACAAGAAAAAGAGCAAGCTAGAAAATGTACTAAAACAGGTCCCAGAGCGCTAAGATTGAAATATGATACTTAAGGACACTTGATAACACAAGACAAGTTCTTCAAAGTTCAATATTTTATTGTTTTCATTTTTTTCTAGTACACGATATCTGATATGGGAAACAGTATTAGTCACACAGTGCAGATACAGAACTTGGGCTGCCTGTGATCCCATGTTGGATTATGTTTGTCCAACATAAATTCTTCACTTCATCAAAATGTTGGATGAAGTTTGCTTTTGGTCAAACATTTCATCCAACAATTCAGTTTGACTGACAAATGTAGTGTTTGGCCAGTCAATGCACGGCCATGTAAGAACAATATAAATGCCTAGAAATTTAGTACTTTAGACTTGTTCTACTGTAATATCATCCATTATGAGAGGTCTTAAGTGACCTATATCTAATGACTTTATGATTAGTAAAATCTTATTATGTAATGTAATATATCACAGAAACGTTATTTCCCATACCACCAGTCTAAACTTTGCAAGACGCTTTGAAATGTCGATGAATTTACCAGTAGCTATTCACCTCAAAACCTTGCATTTTATTGGACCCCATTTGGACTGCACGGACAAAGAAGTGTATTGTTTTAGGGTTAGGGTTGGTATTGTGTCAGGGTTAGGGTTGTAGGTAGTAATATTTCAGGTTCCGAGAGGTGCAGTCTGACACTAGAATTCGAATTTACTACCTCTGGGGAATGAATGAATCTAATATTTTCATAAAATATTCGTACCCAAAGAAGACACAAATTACTCCGTCAAATAGTGCAACAACTAAGGGAAGGAGAAACACTCATAGCCATAGGTGCATTATTAAAATTTGCACAAAACACCACCGGTACTCGGTAGCGTCAAGTGACTTTCATTCCCAAATCCAGCGTCTAACTCGCTCTCACCTGGACTAGCACTTTCACAGTCGTAAGAGGGTGTGATGCAACGTTCATGGCGGCCGAGAGCAGTAGAGAGATTGCTTTATCATTCTCTGAATTTTGAGGAAAATGCCCAGGATGTCTGAACCCCGCCATCTTGTTTTTCAGCGAACGGAAGGTTGAATTCCCCCAGGCGTTCTCTGGCAATAGTGCGCGGAGAGACTCGGGAATAGGATGTTTCGTTTTATTTTATTCTTTGTATCTTATAAATTAAAATTTATTCACCCTTTCCTCCCATGTATTTTATTTTGCAATTTAAATGTCGCACCGTATATTTTTTATACTTATTTCCCTCTGTTTATTTCCCAAGTGGAACGAATAATTCATCTTTTTCGGGATTGGTATTCCTGTGGTACCGTGTAAGGAGCCTGGCACTAGCCTCCCGATCCAAGATGGCTGCCGAGGTGAGGCAGATGTTGATCAGTGTTGCGGGTTGTTCAGGAGCTCACAAAGATGCTGCTGGAAAGTACAGGGAGATTCTGGACAAAATATTGAGATTCGACGAACCCAACCTAACTGAAGGCATGAAAGTTTTCATAGAAGCTGGTGAGTTTGAAGTGAAAATGGAGTTGATTGAAAGGGGGTGTTGATTGATATTATTGTACCGACATACATTGTACGCATCTTAACAAGCTTTTAATATACCTATCAAGTATGAAATCATTTCGATCTTGCATGATATTCTTAGATATTTACTTCCTATTTAGTTTACACTAACCCTTGGATACGTAAAAGGATAAAACAGTGAAAAAATACAACCTTATCACAATAATAACGTGCAGGTGCAATAACGGAGGTGATAAATACGCAGATAAATAATCAGATAAATAATGATTGCTGAAGTATAGTCAGCTTATAAGTGCCTAAGATATGGAGGCATCTTCATTGTCTTGATCACAGGTCTAATAACAATATACAGTACCGCCGGGAATTATAGGGACATTTGCTGTGCCGCATGCAATGACCGCGAAAAACCGCGGTCATTTTTGCGGTGACCGCGGTCACTCCTGAGGTCGCCGCGGTCACTTTTGAGGTCGCCGCGGTCACTTTTGAGATCGCCGCGGTCACTTTTGAGATAGCCGCGGTCACTCTTGAGGTCGCCGCGGTAATCGTGCCGCGGTGGTCATGCCGCGGCGCTAACCGCGACCGCATGTAACATCTACATGTACATCTCATACATTTTACTTTGAAGCAGTTGGCTTCGTTAGAGCGTGAGCGTGAACGGCGGTCTCGAGTAAGAAAGACAACTTACGAAAGTTAACAAAAGATTGTTAGCGCGCCGTGTCTTACGAAATGCTTATTTTGAAGCAGTTGGCTTTGTTAGTTAATAAGAACGCGAACGGCGGTCTCGAGTAAGAAAAACAACTTACGAAAATTAACAGAAGATTATTAATGAGCCGTGTGTTAAAAAATGCTTATTTTGAAGCAGTTGGCTTTGTTAGTTAATCAGAACGCGAACGGCGGTCTCGAGTAAGAAAGACAACTTACGAAAATTAACAGAAGATTGTTAGCGTGCCGTGGCTTAAGAAATGCTTAAAAAGAAGCGGTTGGCTTCGTTACAGTATTGTGCAAAAGTCATGCAAACATATTTCGACGAATTTCGCTCTTTGTTCAGCAACATTTCGACGATTTGTCGAACGAAAATTCGGACCGAGTTATCGAAGTATCGTGATCCGAAACGTGTCTGTTGATTGCACAATTACGTATTTTAACCTAATTTTCTTTCACTAGGATTAATGCGTGACAAATTCGAATTCATAACAAACAGTTTTACAAACGTACGGTAAGATGGTTTTGGTAAATACCCTGCGTGCCAGAGGCGTCAAAAAGTCAAGATTCTTACTGCGCAGTATAATAAAAGTTCCTGTCAATCGTGAACTGTCAGCCAGACGCGTGTCTCATTTCTGACACAAATACCGCGGGGAAAGTAATTTCCATTTACGCAAATTGACTGATCTGATTCGATGCATTAAAGCTCTTAATTCAAAAGGAATTGCACTTTCCGATTAGAAGTTTTCTGGTAAGAGTATAGAAGTTTTTGTACGTCTTTCAATATGACAAACGTTGCTTCAAAACTCTGTCGATGTTCTGTAAAAACATCAGACTGACACGTTCACGCCTGACTGATTGCACGTGGAAATTCAGACTCCAAGAAGAGTTGAGAATTTAATACGCAAACATTTTAAATTATTTCTGCCGAAACCTTTCGATACTAGTAACAAGACAAGGATCTGCCGTAAATGTGAAACTACACTGAAGCAAAAGTTTATTTGGTGTTATATTGCTTCGTGAGTTAATAAGAACGCGAACGGCGGTCTCGAGTAAGAAAGACATTACTTACGAAAGTTAACAGAAGATTGTTAGCGGGCCCGGTCTCTCAAGAAATGCTTATTTTGAAGCAGTTGCTTCGTTATTAGTTAATAAGAACGCGAACGGCGGTCTCGAGTAAGAAAAACAACTTACGAAAGTTAACAGAAGATTGTTAGCGGGTCGTCTCTCAAGAAATGCTTATTTTGAAGCAGTTGGTTTCGTTATTAGTTAATAAGAACGCGAACGGCGGTCTCAAGTAAGAAAGACAACTTACGAATTCAAGTTAACAGAAGATTGTTTACGAGAAGTTTAATGCCGGTGATCGTTCTTTGGGTGATTAGGCTCAATGCATAAGCTGTTTGTCATCCATCACATTCAAAGCTTTCAAGTACGAAGACTGCTAACAACGTACATGTATGTCCATTGCGGCACCGCGGCAAGCACCTCGGTTTATCACCTCAGTTTGCAACCGCGGCGTCCTCAAAAACTATCGCGGTCATTTGTGCGGTGACCGCGGCACCGTACTGCGGCTCCGCGTCTGGTGCACGAGGTTTTTCCGCGGTCGAATGTCCCTATAATTCCTGGCGGTACTGTAGCAATGTTCACTGCCACATCCATTGCCATTAAGGCCAAGTAAAAAAAAAAACATGTTTATCGTCCACATAAAAAAAAAAAAGGGAGCATGCGGCCCTTTTTTTTTTTTATTATTATTATTTCTATGGTCAAGGCATTTCATTGTCATGGCATTTCCTGATATCCCACTGATAACAAACATGATACTGTATTCTCATCCCATCCTTCGTGAACTTTCAAACTATTTGGGTTAGTATGCTCTAGTGTTCCGTTTCTGTGGAATCTTCCTCTGCTGGGAGCATTCATTGCATAAGGGGTGGTTGTTTTCTTGGATGGTCAAGTTGTGTTCACTACCACAATAAAAGCACAACGGATCATTAAATGTAACCTAATAAGGAGCCTCGATTGGTGTTTCACATGTGAGCTTGTCGTTGACGTAGACCACCAAGGGCGTATCTAGCCTATAGGCCCGTAGGCCTGGGCCTACACATTTTACAGCCTACTTGTCTTTATAGTTATTACAAGTGAATGTTGGGCTTGAGGAGCTGTCGAAATACACAAAACATAACCCGAAAGTGCAGCAGAAGGCATTTGCGAAAGTCTAAATCTGAAAATTTCCCTGGGAAGCATGCTCCCGGACCCCTCAAGAAGCGACCCTTACGGAGCGGTTGTTTGGGCCTACAAATTTTAAAAACCTGGCTACGCCACTGACCACGTTAAAGACAGAATCTTCAAGGTCTTCAATATCCTGGAAACAAGCACCGCATGTATATGATCTCTAAGAGTTAGATGACTGTCCACTACTGATCGGGCATACCATGGTTTCAAAACCTTTTGGGTCGTACGTATTGAAACACATACAAAAACCATGTTTTAATATAACAAAGATTTATAAGATTCAGTTTACAACAAAGAAAAATGCCCGCAATGTTGTGAACGAACTCGGAAGAAAAGCCTGGAAAGGACTTTGACAGGAACGCCTGCCTGATTTCGGTGTCCAGGCTACGTTAGCGTGCGAAATTGGAACTGCTTGGAACCGAGTTTTGAGGAAACGAACAACAAAATAGCGGAGGTTATACTTGCTCAAATTTTATCCGGTAATTTTTATAATTTTAATAAATAAAATAAAAATGGATGCGGCCTCGAAAAAGGAAGCGGGCGGGGACGATAAACATGTTTGTTTTTTTACTTGGCCTAATGTGCCAACCAGAGATCCATTGTTTCCTGACACAAAGCGGCCTTTTGAAATCATGGTTGGTACATTAGCATAACAATTGTAATGTTTATCAACACGAAATATTGCTATTAAATAGTGGTAATGATGGAGCATTGATCACTGCATGCATGCTAAAATATGGTATGGCGTATAACATGACATGTTAAATAAAAATGACAATTATACGGTCATCTACAAAGTCAATATGCTGAACATATATAATACAAGAAACCGGAATGGTGTATAACATGACATGTATCTAAAAATGACAAATATACGGCCATCTGCAAAGTCAACAGGTTATGAACAAAAGTCAGGTTAAAATTTAAAGCTATTTGTGTTTAGTTTAGACTGAGAGTTAATACTATTGACTTAAAAGCCTAAGCTAAATAATGACTTTTTATGGAATTCCAGTTGTACCAAATGACAACCCAGCAAAGCTAGTTCAAGAACTATCAGATCTGGTCAGGGTAGAACCACCTCCCAGTTAGCTAAGTGGTTTAGCACCGGTCTGTTGTGTGGGAGGTCGCAGGTTCAAACCCTGGCCGGACCAACACTCAGGGTCTTAAAATAACTGAGTAGAAGGTGTTGCCTTTGTGAAACAATCTTGTTCACAAGCTACAGATGGTTAGACCTTCACATCTTCTCGGATAAGGATGTTAAATCATAGGTCTCCCATCGGCCTCAAGTTTATTAGTCTTACAGGACTGTCATGAGTTACCGACGTTAAATTAGGCCAGATAAAAAAAATATGTGTTTAGCGTCCCCGCCCAACCTGAGAAATGTGTCCGACCTCAAAAAAAAAATTTAAGTGTAAATGCACCCGCAAACACCAATTCTTGTACCCAGACCCCTACATGTACCACTTAAAATATTAAATATTTTAACATCGACGCCATTTTGTTTCTACAACACGAGGTCATGAACACGAGGTGAGTGAATAATGTCTAGTCAAGACAAAAAAAACTTCCCTGCCTACCTGGAAAAATTGAAATGGGTGGACGCTAAACAAGGATTTTTTTTATCTGGCCTTAGGTTGCTTTACGTCCTTTACCTTTATCGATTGCCCATCCCTTGCCGCCAATGAAGAAAGTGAGAGATCACCTGATCATGAAGTTTACTTGTAGACAAAAGAATAATGAAATATACAACAAGCGAAGAAATCTAAAGTTGAAGAAAACAAAAGATCTACCCTCGGTTGCCCAACAACCGGAATCCCAGATGATTACCGTAAAGACCCGTAGATAAGCCGCACCTTTTTACCCAAAATTTTCTTTCAAAATCGGGGGTGCTGCTTATCTACGGGAACACCTAGAAAAGAGGCCCAACATTAACATATATTTACATACCATGAACCTGTATGAAGCTTTTATTATGCGACAGTGTGTATATTACAATCGCATCCGATTGTGTAATATATATTTAAGCATAATCATTGAAAAAACATGCAATTTGAAAGAATTAAAGCAAAAACTCTTCTAAGACCTACCTAAGACCTAATATATTAGAATTTCGTGAATATTGAAACGTGATTAAACTTATTTACCTTCCAAAACATGCTGATTCACAGCGCTTGTCAAAGCATGTATCTAAACAACCAGGCAGTCTTCGCAATTTTACACATGGGAGATTGGCACTAGTTAATGAAAATCCAAGATGGCGGACCTCCGACCTATATTTGTGCAAGTAGAGTTTTGCCAGAAAATCTTTCTTGCTCTAGGGATTAAAGGAAAGCGGTTCCTTGGAATTGTTAAAGTGCCTTTAATAACCCCAAAAAAATATTTTTTTTGACTTGAAACTTTAAACCATTATTTAGAACTTAAGGCAAAAATAGGAGGCTAAAACTCAACAGTATTTTTTTATGACGTTTCAAAGTTGAGAACCAGAACATGTGGCCGTCAGTTTTCAATTCCCTTTGGGAGCCTGAAGACCAGTGGCCTGTGACGTGTATGTAGTCAGGCGTTTGTTCAATCCCATACAAACGTCTCTTATTTCTGCGACTCTTGCAAGCTCACCACATGATAAATATCCAATGAAATATCACCAAACTTGGTAAATTTACTAATTTCGTTGTGCTCTTTCTTGTGATGGAGTTTATTTCCTATTGATTAGACTATAATAGGACGTTTTTCCTTTTTGAATTCTTTTTCTTATTCAGATTTTCCAACTCCTTTGAGAATACCAAGACAATAGTCTAAATTAGAGGAACAAAAGAAACCGTGCAAAGGATTCTGGTAGTTGTAGTAAAATGCGCCCGATTGACGTCATAATTCCAGGCCCTCACCAAGACTCGCGCTGACTTCCAACTGGAAACAGGAAGCCCAAAACGGATGTTTTCGCTAACTTTGACGCCAGTAAAATCGTTGAAGTTTAGTTTTTTCACTTTTATTCTTTCGAATTCTTTGTCAGGGCGCTATACAGAATAGACGTCAAAAATATTTTTTTGGGGGTTATTGGCACTTTAATGGAGGAATAAAATCAGAAGAATTCTGGAGTGATTTAAAGACTGCAGGTTAAAACATACACAAGAAATGACAAGGCAAGTTGTAACCATATTCGATCGAATTAAAGTTGTGATTTTATTACAATCTGATGAGGTTTTGCTTCAAGTACGAACGTTTATGAACCCCAACAAAAGATTATTCTTTTTTTTAAAAGAAGTTTGGCATCAAGTACAAGCGTTTATGAACTCGGACAAAATATTTTCTAATTATTTTTTGTATTAAAAAAAAAAGTTTTTTTCCTAAATTTAAGCTTCAAAACTTGGGGTGCAGGTTATCTACGGCTGCGGCTTATCTACGTGTCTTTACGGTAGTCATAAGGCGACGATACACATAATGAATCCCTCACACCTTACAGGAACTAGCGTCTCTTCGGCTGCATCCTTGAGTTTAAGTGGACACATAACTTCAAGTACATGTGGACAATAAATTATTAATGGTAAAATAATGCTCTGAGAAACTGATACCTTGCCTCCTTTATGCTTTCTGAGCCACAATAAGTTTCAAAGAATTCCTTGATAAAGCTTCACAGCATTATTAAGGTTATTGGATATCTTCAAAACGAAAAAGATGGGGAATTTTTTTTCTTACAGAAATGTAGTTTTAGTAGTAGTGTCTTGTATACCAAAAACTCTGTTCCAAAAAAAAATTAATGTTGATGGAGAAATACCAAAAAGAATGTTTTAACCAGAAGTAAATGGTTCAATCCGTTTGATTGACAGCAGATCAATAAACACATGACAAGTGCTCACTCGCCTGTAACGACGGCATGGGGAAAGCTAGCGCATATTAAATTGATTCCATAATTCCATCAGTTGTTGGCCTTACAATGTATGTCTTCCAAAAAGCATGCAGGATCCCTTAGTTTGGAAAACAAAGAAAAAAGAAAAGCAAAACAACTTAGGCCAAACAATGCATCTGACTGCAAAGCCAAATAGGAATCCTTGCAAAACCCGACAAGGGTTTGTATTTTCACTTTCAGACAGAGTACCGAGTGGTCCACATCTGAACATAAATAAGAATTGATAGGAGCCAGCCGAGAGAATATTTGTTACCAAGAAAGCTTAGATGGAAACGTAAAGTGACTCTGAATCACGCTTGAAACCAAGACCACGATCTCGCTATTGCCATGCTGTTTCAGACGCCTGCAAATCGCTGTCTCCTCTCTTGGCTTTGTCTCTTGAGGTCTTTTTGTCTTTCCCATTTTTCAAGTCACACAAGAAAATAAGAGCAACCCGCCGGCTATATTAATATTTTCTCGATGCGGCGCATAGCTTTGATTGGAAATCAACATTGGTGGGAAATCTTGACAGATAGTTGAACTGTGATGAGAAATGATTGGTCAAGAGCACACTAATTGTTGGAGAGGTGGGGCTTCAGATTCACGGCGAGATTTGTTGAAGTGCTATAATTCTACGTTTTCGATTTTCAACCAAAATAGAGTTTTAAAAAAGCTTCCACTCAAGAGGAATTTATTCGATTTGTTTGAAATTTTCACAAAATTGATATCTCAGCTGCAAAACCGTGTCGGAGAATTGGAAAATTCTAAAAAGAGAGCTCTTGGTGGCGTTTCCTGCATATCTACTCGGATTATTTTTCACCTTTTCACGGAGAGCATGATAACTTTTGAACTGAATCAAATTTTTAAATTCCTCGACACGTTTTGTAATACGATTAATTCCTCTGAAATGCAACAAAGCAAACAGATTTTAAAACTTTTAAATATTTTTGGAGTCAGAGCTTCTGAAAGCCATCTCACTAGATCAGAGAAATGGTATGGCGGAAAATTCGAGATTTTTAAAGAACTCAAAACTTTTAATGTTTCTTGTAGCCAATTTTTTAAGCTTTAAAATGATACATGGATGATTTATATACAATGTTTGCTCGAGATGCTACATAATTTAGACTGGAAACGCACCCTGAAGGTATCCAGTAACCTTAAATAACAACTTCAGTTGATTATTCACATTATGGCTGACTGTCAAGAAACACAAATAGTAAGTATAAATTTCCCTTTTCATCTCTTATCTGATAGAGAATTTAATGCAGTGTGTGGTAGCTACCACACAAGCATGGAACTCTTTCAAAGATCTGTTTCTGACCGTGGAAGACAAACATGCAGGTCCATGCCCAGGCTAACACCCAAAATAAACAACTTGATGCAGGAGTGTGAATACCATCACAAAAAGTCTATAAACACAGACAAAGAGGCTCACTGGAGCAGTTATAAGTGGTTACACAACAACAACATAAACCTCTGAAAAGAAAGCCAGGAGCTGATTAAGTTGAAGTCATCTAAGGCACTCGATGGAATTCCCGCGAGACTACTAAAAAGATGCAGCACCTGAAGTAGCCAAGCCAGTTGCATATCTAATCAATCTAATGATCTCAATGGATGTGATACCCTTTGATTGGAAAGAAGCCAAAGTGACTCTCATTTTCAAGTCTAGAGGGAAAGGTGACGATAATAACTACTGCCCTATCTAAGTTTCAACTTTATTTGGTAGTCTAAATGAAAATAAAGCATGCATAAATATACCAAATAAACTGATTAAAGTGGGCCATTATCTATTTCCTTTACAAAAATATATAATGAATCAATCTCAACCGGGATAGTTCCCGAAATCTTTAAAATATCAAGAGTTACCCCAGTTTTTAAGAGTGGTAATGCTACTGAGTTGGGAAACTATAGGCCATGGTCGGAAAGACTGGTTTATGACCAACTTATTTTCTTTATTGAAAAACAAAAAATACTCTTTGATTATCAATTTGGCTTTAGAAAAGGATACTCAACAGAGCATGCAATTCTTGGGACTCTAGAAAATCTAAAAACAGCTATAGATGAAAACAAAATAACATGTGCAATTTTTTTAGACTTTACAAAGGCTTTTGATACGATTAATCATGATATTCTTCTGGCAAAAATGAATCGTTATGGAATTCGTGGAGTACGTACTCATGCATAGTTCTCATTAGCTATATAAGTGGTCATAAACAGTATGTCAAAATTGGTGGTACAAAATCCAGCTTGAGAACCATGACATGTGGTATACCATAAGGATCCATCCTAAGATCTTTACTTTTCCTACACTATATATTAATGATTTGCCAAACTCTTCAAAAAACCTTTTGTTCAGAATTTTTGCTGATGATCGATGTCCACAAATATATTTTATTCCTCAAATAACCTTGACGATCTAGAAAAAGTTGTAAATGATGAACTTGAGAATGTACTAAGATACTGTACAGCTAATAAGTTGTCTATTGACTAACTATATGCTAGTAACCACGCCCCCCCCCCCCCCTAAAAAAAAAAGCAAGACACTTTATAACAATAGAAACCTTTACTATAGAGAGAAAACACAAATAAAGTATCTAGGTGTTTTTATTGATGAGCATTTAAAATGGGATGCTCAGCTGAAGCATATTAGCAATAAAATGACCAAACATACATGTATAGGAATTATATTTATACTCAGACATTTTATATTTATACATACAGTATGTTGAAACAGCTCTATTACAATCAAATTTTGAGATTAATAGTGATATTTTTGCAAAGTGAAGCTGCTATATTTTTTTCCTATCCATACCAATTTTTGATGTGACGATGGAAAGTCTTTGGGGTCCGAATCTTGAGTTTTTATGTCCACCATTACTTGAAACCGTTCCATGACAGAGTTATGGCAGAGCTAATTTCCAGCGGACGTGACATCATTTGCTCAACAACAGCAACATCCGGAGCTACATTTCACACAATGTTTATACTATTTTTTCAAAAATATGCGTTTACAAGAGCAATGCATTGAAAAAATGATGTCACGTCAGCAAACCACTGGTCGAAAATTGTGAAGTATTTGGAACACACTTTAGTAATGGCGGACGTGATTTCGACGTAAACTCTCTGCAAAATTCATAGGTTAATTTGGTCCTTTGGTAATATTTTCACTGATTTGGGTATTTTCGACACTGTGTGTCATGTTGGAAGAGAAAAAGTAAAAAAGAAAGTGGTGGAATGTCGTGGCACTTTAAATTATGGTGTACTAGTACTACAATGAACTGAGGTACTGCCTGCCAGTGTAGATTGGAAAAAAATAAAGTGAAGCAAAATAAGTGCCTTCACTCAATTATTTTTGCCAATAGAACAGAAAATGCCACCCTTTATTTCCGACTTCTAGAAATCTTTAAACACGAGACCGCAGTTTGAGTGTTTTTACGTGCTCAAGAATTCTCCCACACTTACCAAGGTTTGCATGAGCCTGTGCAAACACGGAAGATAATTTCTTGTATAAAATAGTTATTTTGATAAAAGAAGCACTTACAGTGTTTATCTTACAGTGTGATGTTGTTTCTATGTACATTATATTGTAATCACTTAAATTATACAGATAAGTTTGGGCTACCTGTGATGATACTTCAAAGTTTGTTCAAGATGAAAGTCATGTTTAGTACTAGACTGAAGTTTTCTGCAAACTGTGCTTGCAATGCAATGGGACCATCCTCCAGTCAGCAAGCTGTGGAGGTGGGGTGGTGTATAGTGATGACACCCAGAGTTGTCCAAAACTAGAGAGTGAATTCTCATAACTTGTACCTGCACAAGAAATGCCTTATCCCTTCTCCCAAAAGATGGAGGACATAAATGTGGATGTTATATCCTGTAGGTTGGATAAAACATGCACTGTATGCTTTTAGGCATTGTTTTTTTTTTAGTTGCCTCAGAAGGAGTCAGCCTGGTTGTATCCCGTCAGATCTTCACAGAGCTCTGTAGTCAGTTGCCAAATTTGGAGAGTCAGTCAGCAAAGGATGTGTCACACTTTACTCTGGAGAAACTACAGCCAAGGGTCATCTCATTTGAAGAACAGGTACAGATTATACCTTAATTGTCATCTCATTTGAAGAACAGGTACAATGAGATTATACCTTGTCATCTCATTTGAAGAGCAGGTACAGATTATACTTTGTCATAATTATTTTTAGAACAAAAAATAGAATTAAGGACAATATACTTGAAAATGTCCAACTAAAACCAAGCCAAGGTAACATGGAACTCCAAGTGAAATTCTTATACACCTATCAATGTAAGCCACAGGGGTAGGGTAGGGGGATTAAACAGTCTGCCCCTGGTAGGGAATGTTATCATGAGAGGCCTGGGAGTCAGGTCTTTTAACTTTTTATAGTTTGAGGCTAATGGGCTCTAATCATGTACCCAAATCCCCAAATGGCTACCAGTGAGCAAGTTCAGAAAGTGAAGGAAGGCCATCATAATATGTTTCACTTTTAAGGTGTTGTTGGATACCTTCAGGGAGGGTTGTCCAATACTCTGACAAATTTATGCATGGCATTGTATTGTATTATATCGACATAACAATAGCTTAATAATACAATACAATACAATAGTAGAACGAAGCAATACAATAAAATACAAAACAATGACATGCATAAATTTGTCAGAGTATTGGACAAGTATGCCTTCAGGGCACAGGTATTTAACAAATAGATTCCATTATTCTGTGCATCTGTTCTCTTACAGATGCACAGATGATGAGAACAAAGACATGCTACACAAGACTCAGTCAAGTGGTATAAATGTATTTCTCTTGTAATGGACAATGAATGCAATGAATAAATTATGTTTATTGGTAGTGCAAAGAGAAATAAATTCCTAAATAGACAAGAGGGCCTGGAAAGCTGTGGTTCCTACATGTATATTCCCTCGACTCCCTAAAACACACAGCAACACTTTGCGGTGACAGGTCCAGGCACAATGTATAATTATTTATTATTATTTTGTACATCTGTACAATTATGTAAATTATGACTTAGCATACAGTTGGCTACTCATACAAGCATGATCTAATGCAGTGTAACATGTTTGAGATAAAACAATGTAAGGTGATGGGTCCAGGCCTGCAAAGAATGTTAGTGATGTTTATATACACTAACTTACATTACAGGTATAACTAGCACACAGTGTACAGTGCATGGACATGATCTGATGTC
Organism: Actinernus sp. WN-2022; assembly: GCA_030867875.1. NCBI lineage: Eukaryota > Metazoa > Cnidaria > Anthozoa > Actiniaria > Actinernidae > Actinernus > Actinernus sp. WN-2022. The sequence continues at coordinate 107,252,741 of JAOWCC010000577.1, read as the reverse complement.
CCTTATTGATGTATACAGTGTATGTATCAATATAATGATCTTAGATGTCCCTTATTGATGTATACAGTGTATGTATCAATATAATATGTATAATTATTATACAGATTGTACTTAGGATGAATAAACATGCCTCAATTCTTGAACTTGCTTAGTTATTTAACATTCATGTAGCAATTTTTGCCAGGCTGTTAAAAATTAATGTAGTATACAAGTCGTGAGCCAGAACCACAATGAACTGACTATGTCTCTTGACAGTTTATATAACCAGGTTTGATTCCCGGACGCGGCACCATATGTGAGTTGAGTTTGTTGGTATCTTGCCCTTGCTCCGAGGGTTTTTCTCCAGGTTCTCCAGTATTTCCTCCCTCTGCAAAAACCAACACACTAAATTCCAATTCGATCTGTGGATTAGCCGGGACCTGGCTTTGATCAGCCCCCATGGTTGTTTCAGGTCTCATTAGAAATTCAGAGTCGTTTTATTCAGAATTCAGAGTTAACCCTAGAATTATCATAACAGCTCTTAAGACTCTCTCGTCCACATAGGAACTTATTTCTCTTTGCACTACCAATTCATTACATTCATTTTCCATTACAAGAGAAATATGTTTATGATAATTAGGGTTATATAAACTGTCAAGAGACAGAGTCAGTTCATAGTGGTTCTGGCTCACAAAATTAATTATAAAGCATATGTACATATAGTTATGTTGTAGGTTGTTTTTTCATTTCAGGTTGTTTTCCCAACAAATTTAATGAATTTAAGGTTGGAATATCAATGATTTGAGTTGACTCTGCAATCTTTTATGAAAACTGCAGCAACTCAAGGGAAGTAAGGAAGCTACATTGTAAATCCAGAAAATTACATTAATTGTTTACAGATGATCAGGTGTACTTTATGGATCCACACGTACTTCGAAACAAACTGTTTCAACCAAACCAACTTTTACTGAGTAATCACTGAGCTAAACTAAAGGCAAAAGAAAAGAAAATCACCTCTAATATTATCATCATCATCAACTTTTTTATGCATGATATCTATTGTATCTAGAAGAAGACTTCTACAAGAGAGCTAAACAGTATCTCAGTAAAGTAACGATTCAGCTTTTCAAATGTAGTATTATATTCTCTTGTTCTCTTATCAAAGAATCGCCCACAGAGGATGTGAAAAGATGCTAAAATGGATAAATGATTGAGAACTTACACAGAAATAACTCAAAACTTTACCAACAATTATGTTTCACTTTGCCTTTTCCATACGGAACAAGAGCCAATAACAAGCAGATTTATTAAGTCATTTATTTATTAAGTCAGTTAACACCTAGGCTCGGTTTCAGCCATTGGGGTGTCGTTTCTCCAAAGCCTCCCCCCACTAACGGCTGGGCGCGCGGTCAACACACCGTGTCCATGAAGTCATCTGATTAACTTCAATATTATTCATTTATTTGCATGTAGCGTAGGTTCGATTCCGCGTAAACTTTCAAAACACATTGGAATTCTTTAAACTAAAACTCCCAAGTGTGAAATTAATACGACGTAGGTAACGGTTTTATTTAATACCTGTTATTATTAGCTTTCGTGTTCACAGTCCAAGTTTTCAAGGAAAGCCCGGCTGTTGAAACCAGGCTACTTTATTTGTTGACACTAGATGACAGAAATTAAAAGCCGAAATTTTATACCGGGATAAAAATTAAGTTCAGATGCCATCTCGGAACTCTGAGCTAGAGTCGAGTATTCCCGCTTAGTACTTGTGTAGAGTATGTCTTGGAGACATAAATTGTATAACCTGAGTATCAGTACCTCTCCCCCTTCCTTTCCGTCAGGAAGGGAGAGAGGGACTGATACTCAGGTTATAAATTGTACAAACTTAGTACATAGGACTTGAAGAATTGTAAAACTCATTTGATGCAGCGATTTTCAAGTGAATTGTGATTGCAGAGTTAAACGCGTAAACATGGCCTGCGTCAGACGTGATTTCCTCTCTTCTATAAACTCTTTTAATATGGACTCGTCCGTCTTTTCTTCTCCGATAAAGGCAGCACTAATTTTCTTTGAAGTAAGAATAGCCGGGCTACCTTGGTCTTGCATCGGTAAAGTTAAATGAGAAATGACTGAACATTACGAGCTTCGCGACCTTTGAGCTGACGGTTTCCCAAGTGACTTCCAGAGCCAGTGCGTTTACTGACAAAGTGTCTTCACCCGAAAACTAACTCTCTTACTGCTTCTTTGTGTGAATCCTTGAATTCTTCGAAACCAAACTTTTCCAGAGCAAATTTAAACGCATTTTGGAACAGCAATCGAAAGCCTTTGGTCCGGCTTTCAAAAGTTTACAATGTAAATTATGCAAATCAATTCAGCGACAGGATTTGAGTGGCAAGTTTGTGATTGGCTAAAAACCAACAATGTCTCAGCTCGCGCGCCCAGCCCTGAGTGGGGAGAGGATCGCGGGCTCACCGAAACCCCCACGGCTGGAAACCGAGCCTAGTTAACACCCCACTCCAAGCAAACACTATTATAAATCGATTTAATGGTCCTGTGAACTAATCCAAACCCAGCCCTACATCTAAAACACTCTAACCGTCAACAACGGGTGCTCACTAATTTAGGGTGTTAAGGGCTATAGTCACTAATTTAGGGTTTTTGGGGCTAATATAAGTCACTAACACAGACTATAATCCTCCTCCAATAATCATGTGAACTAATCTAAACCCTAGCCCTACATTTAAAACCACCCTAACCGCCAACAACAGGTGCTCACTAATTTAGGGTGTTTAGGGCTAGTCACTAATTTAAGATTTTTAGGGCTACCATAAGTCACTAACACAGACTATAATCCTCCTACAATAATCATGTGAATTAACTAATCTATACCATAACCCTACATTTAAAAACACCCTAACTGTCAAAAACGGGTGCTCACTAATTTTGGGTTTTTAGGGCTTAAAGTCACTAAACAACAGAGAAATGTAATGCTTACATGTAATTCTTCAATATAGTCATGTGAACTAATCCAAACCCTACATTTAACAGCCCATCCCTAAAAATAACCTAGGTCATTTTTGTAATATTACCTAAGTAATTACAAATAAAAATGATTCAAACAACCTGAAATGAAAAACAAACTACAATATAATTATACACTGCATGTACATCAATAATAGGGGCATCTTAAGATGATTATTTTTGTGTATCTGAACCCATCACCAGTATAGCATTAATAATACCAGACATGGTAACACATTATTTAGATCATGCCCATACTACAAGTGTGCACTTTATGCTACATAATGTAAGTTAGAGCATGTATAATAGACAGAGCACTCTTACAGGACTGGACCCATCACCTTACATTGTTTTATCTCAGACATGTTACACATTACATGTAGATCATGCTTGGAAGGTGACCTGGAAAGTGTAGCAAGCTTTACTAGATTCAACTTTCAAATCTTGTTCAATGCTTATGACATAATTATTTGTCATACAGCAGGGTCTGGTTGTTCAAAGGGTGGATAATGCTATCCACCGGATAAATCCCTATCCAGTGGATAAAATAAGCTAGTTTGGTTAATATTTATCCATGTATGTCTGCCCCCCTCCCTCCCCTGTGGCTTAACATTGTTCAGTACATTAGTACAGAAGAGTATGTTCCAATCGTTTTTTTCACTTTAAGGTGTCTGCAGTACGTAAGCATTTGGCCAAAATCTATGAAGAGGCTTCACAGTGGAGAGATGCTGCTAAAGTGCTTACTGGGATTCCACTAGAAACTGGTCAGAGGTTGGTAGTAATCTTCATTTTATGTTTAAATTGTCCTGGCTATTGCTATTTTTACAACTTGCACTGATTTTGACAAGTGTTATTTGCTCTGTTTCTTCATCTTATAGGCAGTATTCTGTTGATTACAAACTGGAGACATACCTCAAGATTGCACAACTCTACCTTGAAGATGACGACCCAGTCCAGGCTGAGGCATACATTAACCGTGCATCACTTCTGCATGCTGACACCAAGACTGAAAAACTTCAGATATTGTACAAGGTACAGGATTTCTCATCTGAAATTTGTTAAACATCCCATAGGTATGCTATGACCCTGTCCCCATTTAGACAAACAGACATTTTTATTGGTACTTTGTACAATACTGTACACCTGTAGTTGTCCAATAATAATAGTATTGTTAGGATGCAAAAAAAATAATAATAATGACAGCGCTAATAGTATATTTGTTGAGTGGGAAAGGACATCACTTACCGGTATTCAGAGCTTGTGCCCTTATGCCCAAACAGTCGTATGCTATGACCCTGTCCCCATTTATCCAATAGGTATGCTATGACCCTGTCCCCATTTATCCAATAGGTATGCCATGACCCTTTCCCTATTTATCCAATAGGTATGCCATGACCCTTTCCCTATTTATCCAATAGGTATGCTATGACCCTGTCCCCATTTATCCAATAGGTATGCCATGACCCTTTCCCCATTTATCCAATAGGTATGCTATGACCCTGTCCCCATTTATCCAATAGGTATGCTATGACCCTGTCCCCATTTATCCAATAGGTATGCTATGACCCTGTCACCATTTATCCAATAGGTATGCCATGACCCTTTCCCCATTTATCCAATAGGTATGCTATGACCCTGTCCCCATTTATCCAATAGGTATGCTATGACCCTGTCCCCATTTATCCAATAGGTATGCCATGACCCTGTCCCCATTTATCCAATAGGTATGCCATGACCCTGTCCCCATTTATCCAATAGGTATGCTATGACCCGGTCCCCATTTATCCAATAGGTATGCTATGACCCGGTCCCCCTATGGGATAAATGGGGACAGCCTGACCATAGAGGTCTTGGATTTCTTGTAGTCATGCGTCAGTCAAGTTCTTCTTATAGTAGGCATGATGGTTAAAATGATATAAGAAGTTTTTTATTCAACAGCTACTTACACAGTTCCTAGGAATTTCCCAGGATGTTTCCAGGTTTCCTTGGATTTTCCAAAGTCCTTTCTAGGAATTTGCCAGTTTCCCAGGTCTTGTAGACCTAAACACAAAGCCAGAACCTGTGTTCGCTATAATGGGGCAAAGTGATGAGGAGGAGGAAGCAAAGGCTACTTGGGGGTCTAGTCACACATGTCTTCCTCATGCAGCAACCACCATAATAATAATAATAATAATAAAGACTTTATTTAGCGAGGGTAACACATAATAGCAACGCTAAACCATGGATTTCTCACTTGTTATCCATCCCCCCCACCCCTTTAGCTATTGTAAGATTCAGAAGATTCAGGAATTTCTGAAGAGTGGGGTTTACGTTGCCATCGAAACCATAGAGTGGTATTATGATGATTTTCAAAAAGATGTAACCCAAGTTTAAAATGTTCTGTCCATATAAGGAGTGCTATCATTAGGGAAAATGCATTGTTAAACTGAAACCAAGGTCAGTGGAGTTTTTCTGAACTTTTTTATTGTGTTTGACTGGTGGATCAGAAACAAGCTGTCCCAAATCAGAAAAAGTGTCCTAGATCAGAACCCCCCCCCCCCCCCCCCCACCACACACACACACTGCACACTACTCAAATGTATGCTATAACCCTGTCCCCATTTATCTCATAGGTATGCTATGCAAGGGTACTGGACTTCCGTAGGAAGTTCATAGAGGCAGCCCAGCGGTACATAGACTTGTCATATAAAATGCCAATCCATGAAGATGAGAGGATGACAGCACTCAAACATGCCTTGATCTGCACAATGTTGGCATCAGCAGGTACAGTCAGTACAGTAACTTATATCTGTACAGTCTGAACTAGATTTAGACACAAATATCTCAAAGAATCACCTCAACATGTTTCTGGAAATCCTCCTTAAATTAAACCTAAATATGGCAAAAACAAATCTCAATAAGTTCTAAATATCTCGAATTTTTTTTGTAAAAAAAGGTAAAAAAAAGTTGACATTTCTAAATATCTCAAAGATTTCTATAATCTGGGACTCAACTAGCTGTATTTTTTCTCCTGGATGGGCTGGACCTGGCTCGATCCAGTTCATCCATGTTGTTCTTGCCATCCAACATACTATTTAATACAACAAGGATTCTGGGTTGTGCTTTTGAAGTGATACGTGTAGACCACCGAACAGATTTGACTTACTGCTGGCACTAAACAAGGTCTTTGAAATCAATATTTTTGATGGGATTTGGGTCGTCTGGGCCACTGAAAGGCTCTAAATATCTCTAAATTAATATCCAAGAATTTTCTAAATCATTATCTCCAGTTTTTCTAAATATCTACGAATTCTCTAAATATCTCAAAAAATATCTGGGTATTTGTGTCTTTTAGCCTAGTCTCCGACCACCTTTGGGCCATGAAAATCTTGCCATAACATGGTGGTCCTATTAACAGGATTATAAAAATGAAAAATACAAGCAGCCAGACCCAAGACAGTCGCTGTAGTAGCATGGTGGTCCTAGTAGCAGGGTTATAAAAACTGCATTTGGCCAGGCACTAGCTAGTAACGCTTTAACGTATACCTTTTTTTGTAATCTTCACTCATAAGTCATCAGGTGAACACAACTGAAACCATGACAAGTATTTAGAAATCATTTCCAAATACAGCTCGCATTTGAAGACTTTTAGATTGCTAATTTGATCATTAAAGTGGAGTTTGAGAATTAAGCCATTTAAAACACTAGGAGCTTGTTTTAGAAGCGAGTTTCTAAATTCAGTGCCGATAATTAAGGGATCGAAAAATCTCGGCTTTGCATTGAAATCGCTTCTTAACAGCTCCTCATGTTTTACATATTACTTCAATGTAATGTGTAAGTAAATAGTTTAGAAATCTTATTGAAAGGAACTGTTGGGTATCCATTAAGAACATCTTTGTTTTCAGGACAGCAGAGGTCCAGGATGCTGGCCAACTTGTTCAAAGATGAGCGCTGTCAACATCTCCCTGCATATGGCATACTGGAAAAGATGTAAGTGAAATATCACCTCATAATGACCACTTGTTCCAGCCTGGAGTAGCACTGATCTTAACTAGATTACAATAAAGTGCCAACTGTACTCCAGTATCAACCTAGTGTTACACTCGTCCACTGATCAGATCTTAACTAGATTAAATTAAAGTACCAACTGTACTCCAGTATCAGGTTAGTCAGACATCTCACTTTTTGCTGGTTGTGCTTTCTTCAGGTATCTTGACCGTATAATTCGTGGTCCTGAATTACAAGAGTTTGCCGCCATGCTCATGCCCCACCAGAAAGCCAGGACAGCTGACGGTAAGCACAGTCAACATGATATGCTGATTAGAACATTTCTATTATTATCAGTAACTACCATACAGGGCTTGTGAAATCTTGTGACCGATAGTCCTGGACTAGTAGGTTTTCACGTCGGGCAAGTACTTTTTGTCAGTCACTTGCCCAACAGGCAAGTTTGCTAGAAGTTTGTTAAAATGTTGACCAAAATTTGGGATAGTTAAAAATTGCCTTCACCAAGTACAACTCGAGAAGGGCAAGCTGAAATGTTCATGTTTTACGAGCCCTGTCGTCGTTGTCACCATAATCATCATCAAATTATCATATCATCACCATTATCATCATTGTCATCATGATTGTGCGTGCACACTGAAAACAATGGGAAACCTGTTCAAAAACTTGCACTACTTACTTTAAAATTCTAAATGTGACAATCAAAGTGGTAATCAATTTCCTTACCAGAAAGAGTTGATGCCGCAACATTACAAACCCTGCTCGCACACGAATTTGCGGAACTGTAGTACAATGAAAAAAGATATAAACAGCCAACTGTTGTGGTTCCCTTTGCCATTAATTATAACGATTCTGATGTCCAAAATCTTGGATGTGAACTGTTTGTTCAGGATCCACCATCCTCGACCGTGCGGTGATTGAACATAACTTACTATCAGCAAGCAAACTTTACAACAACATTGGATTTGAAGAGCTTGGTGCTTTACTGGAGATTCCGCCACAAAAGGTAAGGGCTACAGTCCCATCAGATCTTGAACCCAATTTGTTAGCTGACGATGCAATATATTGCCTTTCTAGTGAGTTAATTATGTGTACTATGTATGTGTACTATGTATGTGCACTATGTATGTGCAGGCTGAGAGGATTGCGTCACAGATGATCAGCGATCTAATGAGTATGTGTACTATGTATGTGTATCTGTGTGCAGCCTGAGAGGATTGTGTCACAGGTGATCAGCGATCTAATGAGTATGTGTACTATGTATGTGTATCTGTGTGCAGGCCTGAGAGGATTGTGTCACAGGTGATCAGCGATCTAATGAGTATGTGTACTATGTATGTGTATCTGTGTGCAGGCTGAGAGGATTGTGTCACAGATGATCAGCGATCTAATGAGTATGTGTACTATGTATGTGTATCTGTGTGCAGGCTGAGAGGATTGTGTCACAGGTGATCAGCGATCTAATGAGTATGTGTACTATGTATGTGTATCTGTGTGCAGGCTGAGAGGATTGTGTCACAGGTGATCAGCGATCTAATGAGTATGTGTACTATGTATGTGTATCTGTGTGCAGGCTGAGAGGATTGTGTCACAGGTGATCAGCGATCTAATGAGTATGTGTACTATGTATGTGTATCTGTGTGCAGGCTGAGAGGATTGTGTCACAGATGATGAGCGATCTAATGAGTATGTGTACTATGTATGTGTATCTGTGTGCAGGCTGAGAGGATTGTGTCACAGATGATGAGCGATCTAATGAGTATGTGTACTATGTATGTGTGTCTGTGTGCAGGCTGAGAGGATTGTGTCACAGGTGATCAGCGATCTAATGAGTGTGTACTATGTATGTATCTGTGTGCAGGCTGAGAGGATTGTGTCACAGGTGATCAGCGATCTAATGAGTATGTGTACTATGTATGTGTGTCTGTGTGCAGGCTGAGAGGATTGTGTCACAGATGATGAGCGATCTAATGAGTATGTGTACTATGTATGTGTGTCTGTTTGCAGGCTGAGAGGATTGTGTCACGTGATCAGCGATCTAATGAGTATGTGTACTATGTATGTGTATCTGTGTGCAGGCTGAGAGGATTGTGTCACAGATGATGAGCGATCTAATGAGTATGTGTACTATGTATGTGTATCTGTGTGCAGGCTGAGAGGATTGTGTCACAGATGATCAGCGATCTAATGAGTATGTGTACTATGTATGTGTATCTGTGTGCAGGCTGAGAGGATTGTGTCACAGATGATCAGCGATCTAATGAGTATGTGTACTATGTATGTGTGTCTGTGTGCAGGCTGAGAGGATTGCGTCACATGATCAGCGATCTAATGAGTATGTGTACTATGTATGTGTATCTGTGTACAGGCTGAGAGGATTGTGTCACATGATCAGCGATCTAATGAGTATGTGTGTCTGTGTGCAGGCTGAGAGGATTGTGTCACAGATGATCAGCGATCTAATGAGTATGTGTACTATGTATGTGTATCTGTGTGCAGGCTGAGAGGATTGTGTCACAGATGATCAGCGATCTAATGAGTATGTGTACTATGTATGTCTATCTGTGTGCAGGCTGAGAGGATTGTGTCACAGATGATCAGCGATCTAATGAGTATGTGTACTATGTATGTGTATCTGTGTGCAGGCTGAGAGGATTGCGTCACAGATGATCAGCGAGGGTCGCATGACAGGCTCTATTGATCAGATTGATGGGATCGTACACTTCGAAGGTGTGTAACAGAATAAACAATATCTACAAAAGCACAGTTGACTGTACAATCGTCAGGCCTTGTTTCAACTTGGTTATTCTGTAATTATTTTTTAAGCTAGTTATTTATATGAATATGTATCCCTAACCACTTCCCAGTTAGCTCAGTGGTCAAGCGCCAGTTTGATGGGTGGGAGGACGAGGGTTCAAAATCCCAGCCGGACCAACACTCGGGGTATTACATGTAAAATAACTGAGTAGAAGGTGCTGCCTTTATAAACAATATCGCTCTCGAACTTAAAATGGTTAGACCTTCACGCCTTCTCGGATAAGGACGTAAAATCGTAGGTCACACGTCGGCCTTAAGTTTATCAGTCTTAGCAGACAGTTACGACGTATCGACGTTAAATAAGGTTGCTGTTTTGATTGTTTATTTCCCCCTCTTTTAGCGCAAGATCCACTGCCATCGTGGGACAAGCAGATCCAAGGTCTGTGTGTTCAGGTGAATAAAGTGATCGAGAAGATCAATCACCACGTGCCTGACTGGGCCAATAAGTACACGGACTCACAGATGAACACGTAGGACACTAGTAGTCCTGAGGAGGGCACGGTCAAGCACCAAATCCCGTTTGAATACGGAATACTTTACAGACTGTAATTTAACAGGCCAATGACAAGCGCTGGTATGACGAACAACACAGTCTAGTGTCAAGTATAAGAGGCAGCACGGATATAAGATGCAAGACTATTTGAATGTTAAGAATGTGATGTAAAGTGGTATTTGAATGTTGTTTGGTTATTTTAGCGCATGTTGTTTTCAAGAGACTTGATTGGTTCAGGCCTAAACAATCCTGAAACAAGAACCCTGCAGGCCTTGATAAGTCTGGTGTTGATCCATTCCCACTTACTATCTGTACATGCTCTCCTGTTTATCACAACGCTTTTGTTGTACATAAAGTTGGACTGTTGACAAGTGGTTTGAATCTTTAACAGAGTACCCCTCCCCTACCCCTCCCCCTCCCCTACCCCTCCCCTACCCCTCCCCTACCCCCCCCCCCCCCCCCTACCCCTCCCCTTTGATAAAGGCAGCGAGGCCAGTTGTCCCAAGTTGACACAGGAAGAGAAAAATCTACAGTCGATGGTGGAAAATAACGCTAATTTCCTTCTCGGCTACAATACAACAGTGCGGTACGACAGAAACAAGGATAAAGATAAACATTTGTTACATTCCGAACGGCGGTAGGCCGGCATAGTGTAGTAGTGGTGACGTCTGCACTACACTGAGTACACGCAAAGGGCTACGAGTTCGAGTCCGAGTAGGAGCGCTCAAAAAATATTTTTCCTCTCTTTACCTTCTCTTCTTGTTTACCTGTGAACCCTAGCTCTAGGTGAGTGAGAACCCGTCGTTTACCCGTGAACTCGTCCGATGGTTAGGGTTTGGTTTGTGGTTCGGGTTAGGATTTGTCGTAGAATTAACGATTATCATTGTTCCAAGCGTGTTTGCCATTTCAGGATAATTGTTAATTCAACGGGGAGAATGCTATCTCCCTTAGATTGACTATTATCATCAATTGTCAAAATCGCTAGTATTGATTATAATCGTCAATTTAACCTCGAGGTTAAAACCAGTCAAGTATAAAGATAAACAATTGTCGAATTCCGAACGGCGGTAGACGCGCTTAGTGTAGTGGTCATGACGTCTGTACTACCAAGCACTACACGCAAACGGCTACGAGTTCGAGCCCGAGTAGGAGCGCTCAAAATTTTTCTTTCTCTCGTTTACCTTCCTTTCTTGTTTACCTGTGAACCCTAGCTCTAGGTGAGCGAGAACCCGTCGTTTACCCGTGAACTCGTCCGATGGTTAGGGGTTTGGTTCGTAGTTCGGGTTAGGGTTTGTCTTAGAATGATGATTATAATCAATTCTAGCGATTTTGACAATTGATGATAATAGTCAATCTAAGAGAGATGACGTGTTGGTCTGCGCGGGAACAACACGTTATCTTCCTTAGATTGACTAATATCATCAATTGTCAAAATCGCTAGAATTGATTATAATCCTCAATTTTTAAAACCTCGAGGTTAAAACCAGTCAAGTATAAAGATAAACAATTGTCAAATTCCGAACGGCGGTAGACGCGCTTAGTGTAGTGGTCGTGACGTCTGTACTACCAAGCACTACACGCAAACGGTTACGAGTTCGAGCCCGAGTAGGAGCACTCAAACTTTTTTTTCTCGTTTACCTTCCTTTCTTGTTTACCTGTGAACCCGAGCTCTAGGTGAGTGAGAACCCGTCGTTTAACCGTGAACTCGGCCGATGGTTAGGGTTCAGTTTGTAGTTCGGGTTAGGGTTTGTCTTAGAATGATGATTATAATCAATTCTAGCGATTTTGACAATTGATGATATTAGTCAATCTGAGGGAGATGACGCGTTGCGCAGGCATATTACCAATTGTCACCAGGCTTCTTGCCGCGCAGTCGTCACCAGACTTCTTCCCGTGCAGGCGTACCACCAATTGTTACCAGACCTTTTCCTGCGCAGGCATATTTCCTTTCGACTAAAAGACAATATGCCGGTTGGCGCATGCGTACAGCGATAAAACACGCCGCTGACCCATTGCATAGTCGTTCCAGTGTCAAAAAGATCAGGTCATCACAAATTTACATTTACTTAAAGCTAGCCCATAAAAAAAGGCACTATTTAGCCCAGACTTGCCAGCACATCTTCCCTTGGAACAGTACGTCCCAAGACGGTCGCTACGATCATCTGCAAGTACAAAATATCAATCACCAAAGGTACTTTTCAAGTAGTAGGAATAGTAGGGGGTCTGGACTATTTTTTACCGTTCGTTGGATATGCCCCCTCGGGGTGGTATATCCAACGAAAGGTGAAAAGTTATCCAGACCCCCTACTATTCCTACTACTACTATATGATGGGAGCCGCCAAGCACGTGACATCCTCCTTCCGCGAGATGGTGGATTCCTTTCCATTATGTATAGGTTTTTTTTAAATCTTCAAATAGACGGCACCCAAGCGCGGGACATCCCCCTTATTGTGCCGCGAGATTTGAAGATATAAAATCCCCTATGCATAATGGAGTATGAAAGGTGTGGAAGAGTATTTAAAAAAGACTAAGCTTTGAAGGCTCAACTTCAAAAGAGTAAAATTCCATACTCAACAAAAAATATATATACTTGTGAAATTTGCAGTAAAATATTTGAAAACTACAATCGGCTTCAAATGCATGTCAATCAAAAGAAGCCATGTACCCCAGATATGGTAGATTATGTCTGCAAAATGTGGGAGGGTGTTTCAAAGAAAAGGGAATTTGAAGGGTCATCTCGAGAAACGTAAGACTCCTTGTGTGAAGGAGCCAAAGGAATACTTATGCAGCCAATGCGGGAGTAAGTTGAGTTGCAGCTTCACGTTGTGGCGACACAAAATATAATTGTTGCGCCAGACGGGGGAAGAAGCAAAGCTCTAAAATCCGTGGGAAGCACCATCTTTTTTTCGGCTACCACTACTTCCCCATACATTCCTTTGTAGGAAGTTGCGCACATGCAATACCCAAGGACACAGGACAGCTTTTTTGGAGTGGTCCACAATCGGGTACCCTATGGCGAGATCCGTATACCTATTTTTTTTAGGAACATTTCGAATATGTTGTCGGATGCAATACCCAAGGACACAGGACAGCTTTTTTGGAGTGGTCCAGAAATAATAATAATAATGGGTATCCTATGGCGAGATTTATACCTATTTTTTTGCAGGAATATTTCGAATATGTTGTCGAGTGGTCGGAAAATATTTTGTGTATATATATGGCAGGAAGCACCTTTTTTTCGGCTACTTCCCCAGTGCAAATGCAATACCCAAGGGCACAGGATTGTGTACCCTATTTGCGCCCGAGGCAAATTTGGCTGCCGCTACTTTTTTGCGTCATACTAGTGTTTTGTATTTCTATTTATAATATAGATACGATAGTACGCGCGCTCTGATTGGCTAAGAAGCCATGTTTTATCAGAGTATATAACATGGTTAGCCGTGTTATATAGTTTTCAACTGGCGGTTTCCTTTCATCGCGCGCGTAAATCTATATTATAAAACAGATAAAGAAGCCTTAAATCCATGTTTTATACTATCATAAAACACGATGGTCATTTGAGAACACTCTAGAAATGTTGAAAGCACGCGCCTTCGGCTTGTGCTTTAACATTTCTCTCATGTTCTCAAATGCCCATCGTGTTTTATGATAGTATAAAACATGGCTAAGGCTTCTTTATTTGTTAAATATATATCGATGGATTGTAGCACAAAATACACGACATTGCGCGACATTAAATATTGGACTTCGAAGCGTGGGGGAAAGAATAGATTTCCACCTTTTACTCCAAAATCTGTACAATGGGAACCTTGCTACAGATATTGCCAAAATCGACTATTTGGCTGGGGCTACCGAAGAAACAAATTTCCATCCAGTATCAGATGTGTTTCTCGACGATCTATATGTTTGGACATTGCTTTCCAAAACCGAGGTCACCAAGATAGGTGGCACCTATTCGGTGGCGGGAGCCATTTCCAAAAGATTGGTTGCAGAAATTCGAGCTGGGCCTATTTGGGTGGAAGGGGGCGATTATAGGGACACGAAACGAAGCATTTTGCAAAGAGATAGCGCTGTGTTGGATCCCTACAAGAGAATATCCGGAGCACCCCGACCCAGAATGTATCCTGGTTGCAAAACCAGATGTTGCGAATATTCCCATCGAAGAGCTATTCGAGAAGCTTCCAGCATTCCTATACGATTTGCGAAATATTGGTGTAGGTCTTTACTCGCTCGACGATTCCCAAGACTTCTCCCGTACTTTGGATAGGGAAGCGCTTGTGGCGCATTTGAAAGAAGAAGACATCCGAGTTTGGGACTCTAACCAAGCTGGGGGGCATTGCGTGTCGCTTTTCCTTCCAGAGCAACTTGTACGAGCAAAATTCTACAACACATTTTCTTGCCAAATGGAGACGGCTGGGGTGCAAGATATGTTTGGGAACAACGTAGCAAATGTTTGCGTCTATGGGCTTTCGGGAAACAATTTGTTTTGGGTGCAACCTTTGGAAAGGCAATGGGAGGCTATCGCATCTAGCATCCACTGCAATATGATATTGCTCTCCAAACCCACCAAAACCCTATATTGTGTGTATTGGGGTCACACAGGAACTAGGCGCGTTGTGGGAGTTTCCAAAAAATACGGGAGCCAAACCCTAGAGACTTTGCAAAACAGGTATCTCCCCTTGTGGGTTTCGGCATTCGGATTTGTTGGAGTTCCTATCCATGCAGTGGTGTTGGATTGCGATGGGGAGACGATCCAAACAAAACTACAAACCTACAGGAAGCTCGAAGGAAAAACATTCTTGGCAAGGTCCAAGGCCCAAAGCTGCTACGGAACCAAACGAAGGACTGCGACCTTTGCCAGTTGGGAAATTTGTGCGATGGACTTGGAATAGGAAGGTTTGGAAAGGCGACGAAAAGGCTTTGCCCTACCGCATCGATAAAAATCCCAACACAACCGAAGTGTGTCTAGTTTCGACGAGAAAAAGGGAAGAGATGCTGTGGCAAGAGAAAATTCTTCTCGAGGAAAACAATCGGACGGCGGCAATCGAAGAAAGGCGCCAAAAAGCCCAAAAGGCGCTACAAGGACATTTGGATAGACATGCTGCCATAGTCGAAGATGCCAGGCAAAAAATGTTGGAGGCAAGGGAGCGAAAAGAAGCATTGGAAGGGGCAATACAAAAGCTTCAGGCTTCTTTGGGAACATAGGAGACGTTCTTTCGGCAAAGAAAAACACACAAACTAGCGGAGCTGTTGGACGGGGCGTCTTTGCAAGTGCGTGTCCTCGCTTTCCAATCGATTGCTACCACCTATGGGCAGCAATGGATTTTGGCTTTGTGCATCGAGGGAAAAGACGTCGAACTGTATTGGGCTCCAAAAGTACTATACAATGTCTTGTCCCAACCCGAGGTTCTATCTAGCTACCCACACACGAGCGAATATGCAAGATAAACATAAATTTGTCTCCCCGACTATGCTCCCTTGACGTTTCGATTGTCTTGGTTTGGGGAGCCTTTCTTTGGAGGACGAAGAGCTCCCATAGTGGAGAATATTGTCGTACCAAAGCAAATCCAAGGAATAGTCGATATGGAGCAGGAGCTCGAACGAAAAAGAGAGATAGAGGAAAAGGAAGAAATTCGACTTGCAGATGCCTCCAGGAGCTTGGGATCTATGGAGAAGATCGACAAAAAAATGCAACGAGGCGACCCCAAAATAGACGAACTTCCTCCTGGAGAATACTACATTTGTAGATACGCAACAGCAATCTATCGAGGTAAGGAAAAGTATGGATTCGAAATACAGCTCGAAAAGGGCTACCCCTCGGAGACCTTTTGGTCAAACTACTTTGTCAAGCGGGAAGTGGAAAGAAATCCCGAGATTTTGGAAAAAGCAATACTCCTACGAACCTTGGGAATAGGAACTTCTCGTCGAAACTAGACACACTTCGGTTGTGTTGGGAATTTTTTCGATGGGGTAGGGCAAAGCTTTTTCGTCGCCTTTCCAAAACTTCCTATTCCAAGTCCATCGCACAAATTCCCCATCTTGCAATGGTCGCAGTCCTTCGTTGGGCAGCTTTGGATCTGGCAAATGGAGCCTTGGACCTTGCCAAGAATGTTTTTCCTTCGAGCTTCTTGTAGTTTTGTTTGGATCGTCTCCCCATCGCAATCCAACACCACTGCATGGATAGGAATTCCAACAAATCCGAATGCCGAAACCCACAAGGGGAGATACCTGTTTTGCAAAGTCTCTAGGGTTTAGCTCCCGTATTTTTTGGAAACTTCCACAACGCGCCTAGTTCCTGTGTGACCCCAATACACACAATATAGGGTTTTGGTTGGTTTGGAGAGCAATACCATATTGCAGTGGATGCTAGATGCGATAGCCTCCCATTGCCTTTCCAAAGGTTGCACCCAAAACCGTCTCCATTTGGCAAGAAAATGTGTTGTAGAATTTTGCTCGTACAAGTTGCTCTGGAAGGAAAAGCGACACGCAATGCCCCCCAGCTACGTTTTTGTAACCTCAAGACTCTGTTGATGTTGTCCGTACTGCAGCTTGTCCAAGTGATTGAACAGTATAATATGAGCGGCTTTATCATGGTGTTATAAATATGAATGCGCTATCCTCTAGATAGATAGTTCTTAATCGTATTTAAAATTCCGATGCGTTTTGATACTTTCTTGACCATAGTGTCGACATGTGTGTCAAAACTCAAGTCACTGTCTATTTCAAGTCCTAGTAATTTAACATGCTCAACTTGTTCTAATTTAGTATTATTTACTCTAATGTTCAGATCTTGCTCTTCTTGGGTGATCTTGTCTTTAAGGCGATTTCCACATATAAGGATACATTTGGTCTTTGCTGCATTAATTGGAAGTTTATTTGCGTTGGCCCAGTCATCTACATTTGCTACTTCATTTGACAGTTCGTCCTTCAACCCTTGAACATTGCTAATGCTCGATGAGGCCAGAATAGTGGTGTCATCTGCAAATAAGTCCAATCGAGAGTTCGTGTAAAGCGGCAAGTCATTTATAAAGACGACAAACAGTAGAGGGCCCAGGATAGATCTATGAGGTACTCCTGAGGTACTCCTGAGGTACTCCTGAGGTAATGCTACGAGGAGATGACGTTTGACCCTTGAAGCAAACTACTTGTTTGCGATCTGCTAAATAAGAATTGAACCAGTCAAGAGCTTGAGAGTCTAATCTATAAGCTTCAATTTTTTTAAGAAGAGTAGCATGGTCCACCATATCGAAGGCTTTCTTATAGTCCACCAGCACTAACCCGTTGATTTGGTTTTTGTCTAAATTGAACAGTAAGGTGTCTACTATGTACGCTAGTGCTGTTTCAGTACTGTGTTGTTTTCTGAAGCCAGACTGATTTGTATAAATCAAGTTGTTGTCAGACAGATAATTGGACAGAGCATTATCAACATGGCCCTCTATCACCTTTGACAGAACTGGCAACACTGAGATGGGGCGGTAGTTGTTCACATCTGACGTGTCACCAGCTTTGAATAGGGCGGTCACTCTTGCAGTTTTCCATCGGGAGGGAAACTGTTTTGTAGTGAAGGAAATATTAATCAGTTTAGCGACAGATGGAGCAACTTCCCTCACTCCTATCTTCAGTAGAGCACTGCTGATGCCGTCGGTACCAGTCGCCTTGTTCGAGGGTATCTAGACTTTCTCAAAGTCCTTCTTAGCCCTCCGCACGAAGGACTTTTCCCACTTGCAGGCGTGGCTTATGACGTACCAACATTTGCCCAATCACAAAGCGTCAATTCTTCAGGCATTGTATGTTGACGTGTCAAGTCAGTCGACCGTGAAAAGTGGTATTTACAATTTGATTGTACTCAGAAAGAGTTTGTCAAAGGCGCGAAATGTAAGCTCCGCCCCTGAAACGTGTTTTCGCGCCAAAACAATCCCCGATTCAATTTCCTGCAAGTGAAACAAGTCGGACTCACCTCTCGCTTCGATTCTCGCGCTCGATTTTTGACCCAGTAATCGCTTACCCGGTAACTTAGCGAGTTCGACTTGGAGCAAGTCTAGAGGGTATCTTGGATAAATACTTAATAACCTCGTCTGGCTTAATGAGAGCTATTCTAAACTCTGTAACATCATTTCCATTTAGCCTTACACCAATAAACTGATACAGTTTACTGAAGTCAAAGTTATTAATAACACGAAGAGATGATTTAATCTGATCAGCTACATTGTAGTCGGCCATCTCGGCATTTGTACTAATCGCATTCTCAGCAGACACAGTCAGGAACTCAGGCTGGCGGACAGATTTATTACCACTCAGGGATTTAATTAGTTTCCAGATTGATTTTGAATTTCCCTCTGTGTTCCGAAAAGCTGTTTTAAAATAGTTCCGTTTAGCTTTTTCTATCATATTCGATGCTCGATTTCGTGCGCCACGATAGATTTTCCAGGCGTCAGCGGTATTTGTTTTTCTCGCCTTTTTCAAAAGATAGTCTCTTTCTTTATGCTGTTCAAGAATCGTGCTAGTTAACCACCTCGGTTGAGTGGACTTGGAGACACGTTTTTCTTTGACTGGCACGTGCAAATCGGTAGCTTGGAAGAAGATGTTTTCCCATGCAGCAACACTCATTTAAATCATCAAAAATAAACGCAGTGTCCCAGGGGGAATTCACTAACTCAGATCTAAATGCTTCTTCGTTAATGTTCTTTATGTCACGGTAAGTTATTGTATTGTGCGTATGTTTTTGTTTCGCTTGTTTGAAATACCGTCGCACAGCAAAAACAGGTAAGTGATCTGAGAGAGCGTAATCAAGCACTATCACATTTGTAATATGTTGGCTCTTATTTGCATATATGTGATCCAAACAACTACCACTTGAAGGTCTTGTAACAACTTGACTTTTAGACAAGTGTTTTTTTTTGCTATCTACTGCCGTTAGGTTGATGTTGAAGTCTCCAGTAAGGATTATCTCTTTGTTAGTTAGAAAAGCTGTTTCAATGCACTCCTCGAAGTTATTATCTTCAACTCTTGTGTATGATGGTGGACGATAACACCCGGCAAACAACAAAGATCTCTTGGACTTGAAGGGACAGACCTCAAGCCACAATATCTCGGCGGATTCACATTCCAAATCACTGCGACGCTTAAAGGTTAAACTGTTCTTACAATAAACTGCTACCCCTCCACCAGCCTTATGCTGTCGGTCTTTGCGAAGTCAGTAAAGAATAACCTGGTATCTCAAACAGTGAATTGCAGTCAGACGGCTTTAGAAATGTTTCCGTAATAGTAAGAATATATATCAAGAGAGCTCATATTATTTAACAGCAGTAGTTTAATCTGTTCTAGCTTGCTACTGTGAGGTAATTCACGTTCCATTGGCCAAACAGCAGTCCTTTTGACGGAAGTGGCAATTTAAAGTAGGATTTGATATCATTTGAGCATACATGAGGTTATTAAACTGTTAAAAGCCCTACCATTAAATAAAGCATGTGATTTAGATGGCATTTCAACTAGGCTGTTAAAGGAGGCAGATACAATAATAGCCCCATCTCTTACTTCTATATTTAACTTCTCTATTTGCATTGGGATTTTCCCAAGTGATTGGAAAGTTGCAAAGGTAACACCAATCTATAAAGATGACAAGAAATGCATTCCCGATAACTATAGACCAATATCAGTCTCTGTTTTGCCTGCCGTCACTAAACTAATAGAAAGGATTATTTTTAATCAGTTCTTATAGCTATCTGACAGAGCTTGGTTTACTTACAGATTCACAATCTGGCTTCAGACCCTTACATTCCACATTGACTGCTCTACTAGATGCCACCAATGATTGGTTTTTAACATAGATAAGGCCTAAAAAGGCATTTGACACCATGGACCATAAATCTTATTAGGGAATTAAATGCGGAATACCACATGATCTATCCTTGGACCGCTACTTTTTATAATCTATATAAATGATCTTCCATCTTGTGATCTTTACTCTAAAGTGCGGATGTATGCAGATGATACTAGTCTAACTATTGCAAATACTGATGAGAAAATCCTAGAGCAACAAATGAACCATGACCTTTGTGAAATACATACATGGTTAAAAGCTAATAAACTCAGTCTAAATGTGGTCAAAACAAAATACATGATAATAGCTAGTCAACATAAAGTAAAACATCTTGAATATCCGTTTCAAACCCTTGAAAAGAGAAACGACATACAAATATCTTGGAGTTAAGATCGATCAATCTTTAACGTGGAAGGGTCAAGTAGACACAATTTCTAAGAAAGCTTCCGGGGGTATAGGGGCGCTGAGACGAGTTAGGCATCTCGTACTTCACGAAACGCTAATTACAATGTATAATTCCCTTATACTACCGTATTTCAATTACTGTAGTGCAGTATGGGAAAGCTGTGGAAAAGAGATATCTGACATACTCCAAACTCTACAAAATAGAGCTGCCAGGGTGGTCACCTTTTCCAATTATGATAGGCGGTGAACTGAGTTGTTGAACGAACTTGAATGGGATAATCTTGAGACAAGAAGATCAAAGCAACTGGCTATATTAATGTACAAAACTATGAATGGGTGCACTCCAAATTATTTGAAGGAAATCTTTAAAAGCACAACTCTTGTACATTCCTATAACTTAAGAAACGCTAGCTATAATGTATCTGTACCAAGACCGCACACTGAAGCTGGAAAACGCAGCTTTCATTATAGGGGGGCTGTTCTCTGGAATAGTTTATCTAATGATACAAGAAGACAGATAAGCGTGGCATCATTTGAATATACGCTATAATTTAGGTTAACCAATAAATTTTGAATAAGAATTATACAATTTATATTAGGATAACATATTTTAGGGATTTACACTTTTTAACTAGCTAGGGATCCATTTCTGTAATTTATTATTAGTTCATGTATGCACGGCTCTCGGGAAGAGCATTATATGTATGATGAGACACCGTGTTGAAATAAAGATTATGTATGCATGCGTGTGTGTATGTATGTATGTACATCATGTTCACTGCTACCGTCCGTGACGGAATCTTCGGAGCTAAGAGTATTAAAGCTGTCGTCACCAGAACTCTCTTCAGATGTAGACAATGAAACGCACTCATCACAAATCCAATCGAGATAATCCAAGCTTAATTAGTACGGACCGATCGACGTTCGTACAGACTGTGTAATAGTAAGAGTCACAATATGAGCAGAATATGGAGTCAGCTTCCCATGGGATAGTCTTGCGACAAGAACAACATGGCGGCCCAGGCCAAACACTCGTGGTTAGATAGTTTAATTGATCAGGAGAATTTAGAACTGGACCTGGGTTCAACATCACATCGTTTGAAAGAAGCACAAGGCTAGCAGCTAGAGTAAAGTTCAGTAAACGAGTACCAAGCAGAATTTTTTAACCCACGCTGAAAGGAGTGGATTTCATCTTTCTTGCGAAACCGTTATTCACAGTAGAACATTCAGTACCAGCCTTGAGGTAATCCAGGTTGACATCTCCGTTTCTTCTTAGTGAACTAGGTGTATAATAAAGGAATTGACTTACGAATACTTGACAACAGGAGAAAAAATGTCACAGAGCGGGAAAAACACGACCGACCCGCCATCTTGGTCATCTCATGCGCAAAATGCTTGGTATCGCGCAACTAGCCACAATACGGATATGTAGGTTATTTGGAAGCCAATTTTTTTCTGCCGCAGATCGAATTTCTGCAACCAATCTTTTGGAAATGGCTCCCGCTACCGAATAGGTGCCGTCTATCTTAGCGACCTCGGTTTTGGAAAGCAATGTCCAAACATAGATCGTCGAGAAACACATCCGATACTGGATGGGAATTTGTTTCTTCGGTAGCCCCAGCCAAATAGTCGATTTTGGCAATATCTGTAGCAAGGTTCCCATTTTGGAGTAGAAGGTGGAAATCTATTCTTTCCCCCACGCTTCGAAGTCCAATGCCGCGCAATGTCGTGTATTTTGTGCTACAATCCATCGATATATATTTAACAAATAAAGAAGCCTTAGCCATGTTTTATACTATCATAAAACACGATGGGCATTTGAGAACATGAGAGAAATGTTAAAGCACAAGCCGAAGGCGCGTGCTTTCAACATTTCTAGAGTGTTCTCAAATGACCATCGTGTTTTATGATAGTATAAAACATGGATTTAAGGCTTCTTTATCTGTTTTATAATATAGATTTACGCGCGCGATGAAAGGAAACCGCCAGTTGAAAACTATATAACACGGCTAACCATGTTATATACTCTGATAAAACATGGCTTCTTAGCCAATCAGAGCGCGCGTACTATCGTATCTATATTATAAATAGAAATACAAAACACTAGTATGACGCAAAAAAGTAGCGGCAGCCAAATTTGCCTCGGGCGCAAATAGGGTACACAATCCTGTGCCCTTGGGTATTGCATTTGCACTGGGGAAGTAGCCGAAAAAAAGGTGCTTCCTGCCATATATATACACAAAATATTTTCCGACCACTCGACAACATATTCGAAATATTCCTGCAAAAAAATAGGTATAAATCTCGCCATAGGATACCCATTATTATTATTATTTCTGGACCACTCCAAAAAAGCTGTCCTGTGTCCTTGGGTATTGCATTTGTACTAGTATTATTATAACTATTATAATTTATTCATTCCATTTATTTTATTCATTCATCTATCCTGCATTCAGTTGATCCATCCATCTATCCATTCATTTATTTGTTTTAATTATTTATTTATTTGTTTGTTTTAGCCTATACCAATTGAATTATCCTTTTGTGAATTTTATATTGTAATTTTAATATCTATGGGTAACCAAATTGTAAGTGTTTGTGGGTTTTAATTTTAACGACTGTAATACTGTATTCTTTGGTAGTTGCAGATGAAGAGCCAGCCAGTGGAAATACTGCAAATAAACCGTTATTATTATAATATTATTATTATTATATGATAATAATTATTATTATTACCTGTTGCACTTTAGTTTTGTTATGAACAATTTAAGGATTTAATCCTATATTTCATGAATTGTTCATGTTACTGAACCATTTTATAGTTAAATGAATGATGTTTAGTGTTTATGATTTTGCAATAATATAATACTCTTTAATTTGCTCTTTCCACCGTGTGCGAGTTAGATTTGTTGTTGATTCCCTATCTGCACTTGAGGGTTTTTCCCCGGTTTTTCTTCCACCGTAAAAATCGCCATGTAAAACACGACGAATGCGAGGAGTAACTAGAATGGATTGCCATAATAATCAGCCTGTGATAACAAATAAAAGATTATTATATTATTCTGCCAAGAAACGCACGAAATATTCACAAGAACACGCAAAATAGTGTGAGACCGTATTTCGGGTAGCTGCAATCAAATGGCTTCCCATCACAATTGTAAATCCCATTTCTCGAGTGAGTTCGCAAGTATTTTCGTTATTACGGAAAGAAAATTTCGTTTCTTGGCAGAATTTATTTAATAAACAACATGTTAATCGGCTAAGCATCAAAAGGCTCGCCAAAATACGAATGACTCATAAAAATACACAGCCGTATTTTTAGATGCGACTAATAAAGTGATCGCAGTCCAAACGACGAAGATTAACTTAGGCCCTGTTTATATGGAAGAAAAGTTGTCCCGGGTGCCCGAGACAACTTTGTCTTGAGCGAGTATTGGATTACGCATGCTCTGTGTGTCCCGAGTTGGCCCGGTTAGGCGAGCCAAAGTGTTTATATGAGAATTTTTTTTAAAAACAGTTCGTTTTCCTTATCCTCGCGGAGTTGATAACTTTCTTATTTCTCAGTTCTTGGGTTGATATAATGTACCGTGTTACAAGATTACACTGATTTATGTTTCATTGATATTTTTCTTGTTGACAAATGCTACAGACAGTTGTGTTTTTACCGAGGAGAGGACAATTAATGACCTAGGTAGTCTGGTCTAGTCTAAAAACTATACTTCAGCTATCATTTTCTAGTCTAGTCTAGAAATTGTTAATCTAGGTAGTCTAGTCTAAAAACTCTACTTTAGCTATCATTTTCTAATCTAGTCTAGAAATTGTATTATTTTCTAGTCTAGTCGTTCTACACTACAAAGTATCTAGTCTAGAAACTAACAACACTCAAAACACCCGATGCCCACAAGCCCTGAACGCCCGCCGCCCGTCAACGGGCGTGAACGGGCGTCAACGCCCGTCAACGCCCGCCTCCTCCTCCTCCTCCTCCTCCTCCCTCCTCCTCCTCCTCCTCCTCCTCCTCCTCCTCCTCCCTCCTCTCCTCCTCCTCCTCCTCCCCTCCTTGCTCCTCCCTCCTCGCTCCTCCTCCCTCCTCCTCCTCCTCCCTCCTCCTCCTCCTCCTCCTGCTCCTGATCCTCCTCCTCCCCTCCTCCTCCTCCTCCTCCTCCTCCCTCCTCCTCCCGCCTACTCCTCCTCCCTCACCGCTACCCCAAGGCTTCCGTATGCTATACTTTCGGTTGTCCAGATACTTTCTGTAACATAAGGAAGTTTTGGGGTAGCGGTGAGGGAGGAGGAGGAGGCGGGAGAAGGCGGGAGGAGGAGGAGGAGGAGGAGGCGGGAGGAGGAGGAGGAGGAGGAGGGAGGAGGCGGGAGGAGAAGGAGGAGGAGGAGGCGTTGACGCCCGTTGACGGGCGTGAACGGGCGTGAACGGGCGTCAACGCCCGTCAACGCCCGCCTCTCCTCCTCCTCCCTCCCTCCTCCTCCTCCTCCTCCTCCTCCTGCCTCCTCCTCCCTTCTCCCTCCTTCCTCTTCCTCCTTCCTCCTCCCTCCTCGCTCCTCCTCCTCCTCCTCCTCCTCCCTCCTCCTCCTCCTCCTCCTCCTCCTGCTCCTGCTCCTCCTCCTCCTCCTCCTCCTCCTCCCTCCCTCCTCCTCCCGCCTACTCCTCCTCCCTCACCGCTACCCCAAGGCTTCCGTATGCTATACTTTCGGTTGTCCAGATATTTTCTGTAACATAAGGAAGTTTTGGGGTAGCGGTGAGAGGAGGAGGAGGAGGCGGGGAGGAAGGCGGAGGGGAGGAGGAGGAGGAGGAGGAGAGGAGGCGGGAGAGGAGGAGAGGAGGAGGAGGAGAGGAGGAGGAGGAGGGCGTTGACGCCCGTTGACGGGCCTTGACGGGCGTTGACTAGTTTTTAGACTAGACTACCTAGGTTAACAATTTCTAGACTAGACTAGAAAATGATAGCTGAAGTATAGTTTTTAGACTAGACCAGACTACCTAGGTCATTAATTGTCCTCTCCTCGGTAAAAACACAACTGTCTGTAGCATTTGTCAACAAGAAAAATATCAATAAAACATAAATCAGTGTAATCTTGTAACACGGTACATTATATCAACACCAAGTACTGAGAAATAAGAAAGTTATCAACTCCGCGAGGATAAGGAAAACGAACTGTTTTTAAAATTGGTGTTTTTGAGATTGAATAAACTTTGTTTAATTATCTGGTGGTTTGTTTATATTCGTATGGTAATTATAGTTCAGTTTTAGAGAAGAATTTGCATCACAAGAGTTTTCCTCCAAACAATAGGCTCTTCAGTTATCGTTAATCCCTAAGGACAATAGCAAAATTTCTCTTATGAGTCACAGTGGATTTTGTATACAATTATCTTATGAGTTATTAACTGTAAAGGAAAATAGACCTATGACGAGTAGTTTGTTCTTACTATTTACGCTACAAAGGGGTTTAGATGAGAAACCACCGCACTTTATTCATGAGTCTAAGACAATAGAACCGTGACGTCATTGAATTAATGAGAACGCCGCAAAAATTAGCATAGCGCCGCAAAAAAGGGGGTAATTCGGTGCCTCTCATACTACTAGTATACCGTTACCTTCGATTGAAATGTGAAATAATTAATGATGGAAGGAAATGATGGAAGGAATGTTGCAATCCTCTACCAAATTGTTCTTTTTGACGCCATTATTCACTTGTTCATGCTAACCTCAAAATCATCATTTCTGTTGGATTCAGGCTAGTGAATCGAGAGACGTTCACAAGATGCATGTTAATTGGTCACGTTTTAGTCACATGTCAATCAAGTTGAGTAGCAGATGTCACTCATTGGGAATTTCCAACTGTATTTGGGAGCAGGCCAAAACACATGCCCCAGATAGGGACCCATTTTTTTCAACAGACACAGCTGTCAGCACAGGGTACCACCCCCACCCCCCCCCCCCCATTTTTGACCATCTATTTTCAATTCTGGGGGGCCTAGTGGTAATTTTAACACAGAAAATGAAATGATAATGTAAGACAAAACATGCAGTGCATTTGTTTGTAGATTATGCCTTTTAGTTTTGAAGATATTTAAGAACAAATTGTTTTTAATATTGAGTTTTCTCTCCAGAGGAGATGGCTGGCAGCAGCCCCCACCCCCCTACCCCAAAATGGGTCCATCGAGAGGGCATGTGTTTGACCTGCTCCCTAAGTAAACTGTCCCATGCGATATAGCGCTGACATCACATTTAAGTAATGGTTCGATTTTCTTTGAAATCAGACCACAAGTAGTTTCATCAAAACTAAATTGAAACATCAAACATTATCTAATGAAAATATATTGTCTTGCTGGTTTTCTATTGAATGTACGATTATCAACGAATGAAATTACGAGAAAGAACAATAGAAAATTAATACCTTTTTATATTCCTTGCCGGCCGTTCAGTGTTCTTAGCCGGAGCATTTCTTAATAGGCTCCGGTAAGGAAACACGAATGAACGTACCTGTCACTGAGTAGCAATCTCACGCGATAGAAACAGAAAAAGAATTCATCTCGCCAGCATTATGGTACAAAGAAATACAGCATACAAATCACATCAGTTCATCATATAGTCTACCATTCGTCTTGTCGTGTTAACTGTAACACCTGCAGGTAGCAATAGTGTTTTTTTATGAAGTGGATATGAAGATGGCAATGAACTCCATGTTGGATTTGGTGCTTTTCAATACGGAGAAAAGTAAGTGAGGAAAAAAATCATTTAGATCTCGAATCAAAAAGTTCGAAAATCGTACCGCACATTTACCTGTCGACGAGAACAATGCGTCATTTAAACGGTTTGAAAGCCAATCTTATGGTACCTGCTGCCGTATTACTAAAACTACTTGTTTAAAATTTCATCTGACGACCTTTAAAACTGTGCGAGGTAAACACTGGTCTCTATAGTCGCGAATACTGCACAACTGTGCAAGGTGTCTTCTTATGTTTGTCCTTTTTTTCAACAATTTTTCGATATTTGTATGATTTCGTAAAGTTTTGTGTATTTAGTAACACTACTGCTAGCTGCTGACTTGTGCGGCTTCTCAGTTTGGTTCTATTTCAGTTGTTGAGGGTTTCTGAGCGGCAAGAAAACATGCATGTGTTCTTTCCTACCGTTTTTTTCTTAAAAATACCAAATTTCCAGGGTTTTCAAAGCGACAGGCAAGAATAAAACACGAAAAGTAAATCAATAAGAAGCAAGGATATCTAAATATAGTAGTCGTTCCATGGAAATGGGAGTTGAGAGGAAATATCACAACAAAAGGGTGCTACCGCTGGTTGATATTTATTGGAGAAGAGAGCGGCTTTTCTAAAGGGCTCATGGCGTGTTTTTTTAGAAACCTGCTGTGACTTAAAGGTCGAATTCACTGGTTGTTTGACTTATTTGCCCAGAGTCCCGCAGTTTCGCAATGAAATTGGCGCACGGTTGACAGTAGCGATTGATTAAATGGGGACTTCATTCACCTTCTGCCACGTGGTTCAAAACAAGAATGATTCACAGGGACTGAGTCACGCCACTTGTATCTACAAACGGTACGCAATAAAAGCCGGCACAATCTAATTTGAGGTGTTCGAGGAACTTTAGTCATGTTACCCCACAACAACTTACCCAATCGCTTCAAATCACCACCTATGGTACGCAAAGAGATGAGGAGATCGGCACACGACAAAACTCGAATAAGGTAAGGTTTTTATAGAACAGCGTGCTGAAGAAAAATGATCCAGCCTTATTTCGGTCTCTGGTGTTTGCTAGACTGGGTGGTTTAACGCTCCATGTTGTAGTTATTTTCGTGGTAAGTTGGATGACCTAAAACAAGAAGTTGTGTTTTGGGTCCACTGATTTAAATTGCTGGTATTAGGAGATTTAAAATAGTAACACAAATGCTTCAAAATTGTAATAAAGGTGTTCATGCCTTATCGCCGTACAGCAGCGTGGTTTGTGTACACAGTTAGAGACACGAGAGACTGCTTATTACGAATAAAACAAATATTTTTTAAATCCACCGAAAGGCAACTGACCCGGTGCCTAACCACACGTTTTGTAGCTTCTGTAAAACACTTTCTCGTAAACAATTTTCACAAAATCCGAATTTTGTCGTATTATTTAAAAGCTGGACAACCATTGTAGAATAAAATTGGATATTTACAGCGCGATATCTAGAAGGTTCCATAAATCCTTTTCTGTCGTCAATATCGTTTTTTGAAAAATTACATGTTCTCAAAGTTTTGAAATAAACACAGTAGATGTCACTGTAGTTTACGTAACTATATAACCGTTTAAACAACCAATATTAAATACCAGTAAACACTTGAGAATCACGAGAAAAAACTGAATCTCGCCAGGGAACCTTGCAATGAGGAAGATGGCGTGAATTTTCGGGAAACTCAAAGCAATCGCTTTGTGATATATTTGTGTTCCCGTTGTGTTTGAGAATTCATCGAGCCTGGCTGGATATCTGTGCGGTCGGCCTAAGGGTCTTTTCATGTTTGCCGATCGATGAAACACTACAAACCACCAGTTAGTGAAACGGCTTGCCTAAATCGATGCCCGTAAAACAAATTAAAAACAATGTTTTGCTGTGACGACTTGGAATTACAATGACGCCTTTATTTATCTTGAACATTATCAATGAGGAAATTTCAGCATCGAAAGAAACTGAACTGTTATCAGAGAAATGAGAGAATTAATTGTGTTCAGCCTCTGTTCAAAAAGGGCAAGAACTTGATTAAAATGTTCTCGTGTTAGACCAAACATTGTTTAATCAATAGTGCATAATCACAAATGTTTGACATAAGATATTAATACTTTTCAACAGAAAGAAAAATAAACACTTCTTGTAATAGAATATAAGCTTAAACCAATTTAGATATTCGGTTTCTATTGCTGGAGGCAAAGACTTCTTATTAATTAGCTTCGTCGTTTATTTAAAATAAAATGAAAAACTACTTTTTACAACTGAACATCATTTGTATTGAAATTTGTAATTTTATTTGTAAAACTGTGAATCCACAAGTAAACGGGGATACGTTTGGAGCGCAAATAAGTCCTTTCCCGTTGCGCATGCATTGTTGATGATGCTGCTGATCGGTGTGATGCGGGCGTGGACAAGTTTTTTAAAAAAAACACGTGAACTTTAAAGGTTATCTCAGCTTTTCCGGCATCAGTTTGAACAAAAAATAAAAAATCGTATTCAAAACTGCGAACCATAAAATACGAGCACAGTCAGTTAGAAGAATTAAAGTATAGCGGAGAACTTATGGACAACACATGGCAAGGGTAGTTCTGATTACTAAGAATGAAGTTACGATCTACCAGTAATCATGTTGAACTTAGCGTTCAAGGAGTTTTCTTGTACGGTCAAGAAATACAGTAGTAATCACATTCTTGAACAAAAAATCAAAATGCCTGCTGGTGACGTGGTACCCACCGGTTTTGTTTTGTTTGATGTGCTACGAGTTCTTTGAAGATTTGTTACATGAAACTAACATGTTAAGGTCTGAACTGACAAGACTGGATTAGCCATACTACAGCGAAATAAATGTTCAAAATTGTTTTCGTGATGGTATTTATATGGCTGCCTTTATTAATATACAAACCACGCCGTTAAAAGCAAGTGGAATCTAACGGAACACGGACACCAACGTTCAGAAAGTGCCTTATTCCACTTGGAGATGTTCTGCCCTTTTTTTTCTGTTGAGTGCTGGTTTCTATGTTCTTATTCTTCTTGATAAATTGTAACTTTTTGCCAAACAAGTTGTACCTGCTGATCTCCCGTGTAGAACTTAACTGATGTGCTTTTTCAAAAGCTTTGCCAACAAATGCTAAAAATAGAGCACATCGACCTTGGCGCGACAGGTATGTCTTCAACAAATGGCTCCGTGACATGTCTTCACTATCAACATCTCTTATGCTTTCTTTACGTCCAAATGACAATACCATATTTTTCGTGAGTTGTACTGGTTCAACGAACGGTAATCACAATGAAATTATAAAGAAGTGTTATTTATTATATATGTTAACCAGACTAATTCTTCACAATAAACTGAATGGAAACTCCCCTATAAACCGTTTTTAAGGCGCGTGTTACGAAGTTAGAATGCAAATTATAGCCTTATTCTTCCTAACGCATATCTGACATGTTTTGCATTATTTTCTTATAAAGTAAACGCCGGGATTCGAGGCAGAATAGTGCTGCCTTATACACTTATTTGTTCTAGTGTTATCGGAAAAATATATTCGCGATGCAATTTCTGAATTAATAAAAAAGTTTGGAAACTACAACATTTGTGCGCAGCTTGCATGGAAAACAAAAGAAATTCCTTTTATAACCGAGTGAACCGGCTGTATCGGCTACTTGAAAAGCAGCTCAGCTGAATTTGTACTACTGTGGTTAAATAAAGGTTATTATTCAGTATTATTATTATAATTCCACTTTTGGAACTCCGAAGACAAAAATAAAGACAGAGAAAAACTGGTGGCTTTCTATAACCGGGTCGCAAATGTTCGCCAAGAGGACAATCTTTTAAAACCATTTAGTTTAACAAAAGCGAGGATAACTCAATAACTGAGAAATATCGGCAAAGAGTAGCCTGTTTGTAGTGTGAATGTGGTCCTCTCAACTGAGATTGATCAACGTTAGTCCAGAGTTAGTTACCTTTCCTTCATCTAAAAAGTGACTCTAGGATAAAGAAAGTATTCAACTTGGTTGGGTTACGTATTCGACGCAGCCCTATGTGAAAATCATGAAAG